>ARYC01018434.1:0-80545 GCA_000711775.1 Oxytricha trifallax
AAGTTAAAATGAAGAAAGCAGTCAAGAACTTTCCAGTCTCTGAGATCAATAAAATCATGGTTAAAATAGAGGCAATGAAGATTCCTATATTCAAAATTATTGACTTAGATTCTTGCCTAGAAACTACCTTACTCTTGAAGATAAAATAGAGAAGAGAGTCATTACTGATGACTAATATGCTTACAAGATATATCCGTTCAATTACTTCCTTGCTGATGACAAGTTCCAAATGGAATTTGCAAATGAGTATTATGCTCTTTAAAAGGCAAAGTAATGAGTGCAGGCATATCATCTAGCTTGATGCTATTTTACTTGGTAAGATCATGTAGCCTTCAGGCTTCCATTACTTGAAATGACTTACAGAGAATTCTTATCTGACAATAGATGTCAGAGATAAATTAGCTAGATATTATAGCAGATAGTGGAGGGGATTGAAGAGCTTCACAATCTAGATTATGTTCATAAAGACTTAAAGCCAGAGAATATAATGTTGAACTTTCAGCCTCTTAGAGTTTATATTATAGACTTCAACAGAGCTCAAAGAGTGCAAGCCTCTGCATAAGGAAATATATACGGCACTCCTGGATATTTCCCAGAGAGAGAGGATTGGAGAGATGGAGACACTTAATGGGATATCTGGGCTCTAGCGTAATAATAATAGAGAGCGACATGCCAAGAAACGATTACTTTAGCTGCAGGGGTGAGAGAGATTCTAAGCAAAGAATCAAACAATATCTCAATAAAAATAAAATAAATGGAGGTCTAAGAGAACTTGCATACTCAACTATTATCAAGCCAAGCTAAGAGAATTAACAAACAATAGAAACAATAAAACATCAACTTAGAAAAATAAAATTCAGAGAACTGCCACATGACTCTAAGCTTATGTTTGTGTGAAATATATTAAAAACTCAATTGTTATACTCACTTAAAATACTAATATTTAAACATTAAACCCCTACATAAACCTATTAAAACCCTAATAAAGTATGCACTAATAGTCTACTTTTATCAATCAAAAACTCAATCAAACTACTGAAAGGGTTTTGGGGTTTTGACTGTAACCATTTCGAAAAAAAAGACATCAACATTACTTTTATTGATAGCTCATTTTAGTAAGAAAAATATGGACTCGCATCGAGCTGAAGCTTTATAGATTATTTCGCTCTCTATAATATTTTGTGTTAAAGCAATCCAATTCTTCACTTGAATCATTTATAGACAAATATAGTGTCTTTTGTTTATAACAAACTTTCTTGTTCCTCGTTCTTTCTAACATTACTTGCCTTATCTCATTTTATAAGTATTCCACTTGTTAACTGATTCTGTCAAAGGCATTTGAATATTCTTTCTCGATCTATGAATAAAAAGAAGACAAATACTTTGAAGAAGGCATTCAAGATTGGCAACTGATCTTATCTCTTGTATAGATATCTAAAAAGTCAGCGAGCGAGTAAGCTAGGACTTATAAAACTAAATAAGTCATTTCCAAAATGAAAATCGTTTGAACTATTTTTTATTAAACTCTCCCAGACGTAATACTTACTCTATTTCTGATGTTGCTTCTATTCTTTTTTGCATATTAGCATGGTAGAATTTAAAGGCACTTTCTTTCCAAAACTAACTTTCATATAGTTAATGATGCGAGAATATTTCTCAATTTCACAAATACGTTGAATTAAGGCATGTTGCATTTAAAAGAAAGAATGCTTGAATTTCAATCATTGACATCAGCATTATAGTAAAATTCATTTAAAAATTAAAGCTGCATGGATATTCTCTTTTTTTTCTGATTGTCAATGTCGATTATGGAAGCATTTAAAAAGATTCTATAGCTTTCAAGTTTTCAAAGATTGCTGACTTCATGTATGACCTTAAAATGGTATAAGTTTCTTTCAAAGTAACAAGCATCAAAAGAATATCCTTGTCTAAAAAAGACTTTCGCTCTAAGATTTTTCATAAGGCACTTCCCATTTAAAATGCCTTCGTTTCTTAAAATAAATACTTTACCATGCACGAATATTTAGAAGATCACTTAACTCTTAAAGTAAAATTCATTGCGAGTTCAAATTATTTTGCGCCTTTTAAAGCGAGATCTATAAGTTCATATAAAACGATCCTTATTAAGTAAGTAATAAAAACTGTAAGAAATTTGTGATTAAGTTTTCACTATAAAATTGTTCATTATAAAGAATTGAATACCTTCTCTTCACAAGCCATGAAAATGCAAACAGTAAATAATGTAGGGGAATTAAATTCAAATAAGCTGAAATGATTCATTTACGCCGAAACTTAGTTTAAGCTTCGGAATATGGTGATTGCAGACTGTAACCATTTCGAAAAAAAAAGACATCAACATTACTTTTATCGATAGCTCATTTTAGTAAGAAAAATATTGACTCGCATCAAGATAAAGTTTTATAGATTACTTCCCTCTCTATAATATTTTGTTCACTTGAATCATTTATAGGCAAATATAGTGTCTTTTGTTTATAACAAACTTTCTTGTTTCTCGTTCTTTCTAACATTACTTGCCTTATCTCATTTCATAAGTATTTCACTTGTTAACTGATTCTGTCAAAGGCATTTGAATATTCTTTCTCGATCTATGAATAAAAAGAAGACAAATACTTTGAAGAAGGCATTCAAGATTGGCAACTGATCTTATCTCTTGTATAGATATCTAAAAAGTCAGCGAGCGAGTAAGCTAGGACTTATAAAACTAAATAAGTCATTTCCAAAATGAAAATCGTTTGAACTATTTTTTATTAAACTCTCCCAGACGTAATACTTACTCTATTTCTGATGTTGCTTCTATTCTTTTTTGCATATTAGCATGGTAGAATTTAAAGGCACTTTCTTTCCAAAACTAACTTTCATATAGTTAATGATGCGAGAATATTTCTCAATTTCACAAATACGTTGAATTAAGGCATGTTGCATTTAAAAGAAAGAATGCTTGAATTTCAATCATTGACATCAGCATTATAATAAAATTCATTTAAAAATTAAAGCTGCATGGATATTCTCTTTTTTTTCTGATTGTCAATGTCGATTATGGAAGCATTTAAAAAGATTCAATAGCTTTCAAGTTTTCAAAGATTGCTGACTTCATGTATGACCTTAAAATGGTATAAGTTTCTTTCAAAGTAACAAGCATCAAAAGAATATCCTTGTCTAAAAAAGACTTTCGCTCTAAGACTTTTCATAAGGCACTTCTCATTTAAAATGCCTTCGTTTCTTAAAATAAATACTTTACCATGCACGAATATTTAGAAGATCACTTAACTCTTAAAGTAAAATTCATTGCGAGTTCAAATTATTTTGCGCCTTTTAAAGCGAGTTCTATAAGTTCATATAAAACGATCCTTATTAAGTAAGTAATAAAAACTGTAAGAAATTTGTGATTAAGTTTTCACTATAAAATTGTTCATTATAAAGAATTGAATACCTTCTCTTCACAAGCCATGAAAATGCAAACAGTAAATAATGTAGGGGAATTAAATTCAAATAAGCTGAAATGATTCATTTACGCCGAAACTTAGTTTAAGCTTCGGAATATGGTGATTGCAGACTGTAACCATTTCGAAAAAAAGACATCAACATTACTTTTATCGATAGCTCATTTTAGTAAGAAAAATATTGACTCGCATCAAGATAAAGTTTTATAGATTACTTCCCTCTCTATAATATTTTGTTCACTTGAATCATTTATAGGCAAATATAGTGTCTTTTGTTTATAACAAACTTTCTTGTTCCTCGTTCTTTCTAACATTACTTGCCTTATCTCATTTCATAAGTATTTCACTTGTTAACTGATTCTGTCAAAGGCATTTGAATATTCTTTCTCGATCTATGAATAAAAAGAAGACAAATACTTTGAAGAAGGCATTCAAGATTGGCAACTGATCTTATCTCTTGTATAGATATCTAAAAAGTCAGCGAGCGAGTAAGCTAGGACTTAAAAACTTAAATAAGTCATTTCCAAAATGAAAATCGTTTGAACTATTTTTTATTAAACTCTCCCAGACGTAATACTTACTCTATTTCTGATGTTGCTTCTATTCTTTTTTGCATATTAGCATGGTAGAAGTTAAAGGCACTTTCTTTCCAAAACTAACTTTCATATAGTTAATGATGCGAGAATATTTCTCAATTTCACAAATACGTTGAATTAAGGCATGTTGCATTTAAAAGAAAGAATGCTTGAATTTCAATCATTGACATCAGCATTATAATAAAATTCATTTAAAAATTAAAGCTGCATGGATATTCTCTTTTTTTCTGATTGTCAATGTCGATTATGGAAGCATTTAAAAAGATTCAATAGCTTTCAAGTTTTCAAAGATTGCTGACTTCATGTATGACCTTAAAATGGTATAAGTTTCTTTCAAAGTAACAAGCATCAAAAGAATATCCTTGTCTAAAAAAGACTTTCGCTCTAAGACTTTTCATAAGGCACTTCCCATTCAAAATGCCTTCGTTTCTTAAAATAAATACTTTACCATGCACGAATATTTAGAAGATCACTTAACTCTTAAAGTAAAATTCATTGCGAGTTCAAATTATTTTGCGCCTTTTAAAGCGAGTTCTATAAGTTCATATAAAACGATCCTTATTAAGTAAGTAATAAAAACTGTAAGAAATTTGTGATTAAGTTTTCACTATAAAATTGTTCATTATAAAGAATTGAATACCTTCTCTTCACAAGCCATGAAAATGCAAACAGTAAATAATGTAGGGGAATTAAATTCAAATAAGCTGAAATGATTCATTTACGCCGAAACTTAGTTTAAGCTTCGGAATATGGTGATTGCAGACTGTAACCATTTCGAAACAAAAAGACATCAACATTACTTTTATCGATAGCTCATTTTAGTAAGAAAAATATTGACTCGCATCAAGATAAAGTTTTATAGATTACTTCCCTCTCTATAATATTTTGTTCACTTGAATCATTTATAGGCAAATATAGTGTCTTTTGTTTATAACAAACTTTCTTGTTTCTCGTTCTTTCTAACATTACTTGCCTTATCTCATTTCATAAGTATTTCACTTGTTAACTGATTCTGTCAAAGGCATTTGAATATTCTTTCTCGATCTATGAATAAAAAGAAGACAAATACTTTGAAGAAGGCATTCAAGATTGGCAACTGATCTTATCTCTTGTATAGATATCTAAAAAGTCAGCGAGCGAGTAAGCTAGGACTTATAAACTTAAATAAGTCATTTCCAAAATGAAAATCGTTTGAACTATTTTTTATTAAACTCTCCCAGACGTAATACTTACTCTATTTCTGATGTTCCTTCTATTCTTTTTTGCATATTAGCATGGTAGAAGTTAAAGGCACTTTCTTTCCAAAACTAACTTTCATATAGTTAATGATGCGAGAATATTTCTCAATTTCACAAATACGTTGAATTAAGGCATGTTGCATTTAAAAGAAAGAATGCTTGAATTTCAATCATTGACATCAGCATTATAGTAAAATTCATTTAAAAATTAAAGCTGCATGGATATTCTCTTTTTTTCTGATTGTCAATGTCGATTATGGAAGCATTTTAAAAGATTCAATAGCTTTCAAGTTTTCAAAGATTGCTGACTTCATGTATGACCTTAAAATGGTATAAGTTTCTTTCAAAGTTACAAGCATCAAAAGAATATCCTTGTCTAAAAATGACTTTCGCTCTAAGACTTTTCATAAGGCACTTCCCATTTAAAATGCTTTCGTTTCTTAAAATAAATACTTTACCAAGCACGAATATTTAGAAGATCACTTAACTCTTAAAGTAAAATTCATTGCGAGTTCAAATTATTTTGCGCCTTTTAAAGCGAGTTCTATAAGTTCATATAAAACGATCCTTATTAAGTAAGTAATAAAAACTGTAAGAAATTTGTGATTAAGTTTTCACTATAGAATTGTTCATTATAAAGAATTGAATACCTTCTCTTCACAAGCCATGAAAATGCAAACAGTAAATAATGTAGGGGAATTAAATTCAAATAAGCTGTAATGATTCATTTACGCCGAAACTTAGTTTAAGCTTCGGAATATGGTGATTGCAGACTGTAACCATTTCGAAAAAAAAAGACATCAACATTACTTTTATCGATAGCTCATTTTAGTAAGAAAAATATTGACTCGCATCAAGATAAAGTTTTATAGATTACTTCCCTCTCTATAATATTTTGTTCACTTGAATCATTTATAGACAAATATAGTGTCTTTTGTTTATAACAAACTTTCTTGTTCCTCGTTCTTTCTAACATTACTTGCCTTATCTCATTTCATAAGTATTTCACTTGTTAACTGATTCTGTCAAAGGCATTTGAATATTCTTTCTCGATCTATGAATAAAAAGAAGACAAATACTTTGAAGAAGGCATTCAAGATTGGCAACTGATCTTATCTCTTGTATAGATATCTAAAAAGTCAGCGAGCGAGTAAGCTAGGACTTATAAAACTAAATAAGTCATTTCCAAAATGAAAATCGTTTGAACTATTTTTTATTAAACTCTCCCAGACGTAATACTTACTCTATTTCTGATGTTGCTTCTATTCTTTTTTGCATATTAGCATGGTAGAATTTAAAGGCACTTTCTTTCCAAAACTAACTTTCATATAGTTAATGATGCGAGAATATTTCTCAATTTCACAAATACGTTGAATTAAGGCATGTTGCATTTAAAAGAAGGAATGCTTGAATTTCAATCATTGACATCAGCATTATAGTAAAATTCATTTAAAAATTAAAGCTGCATGGATATTCTCTTTTTTTCTGATTGTCAATGTCGATTATGGAAGCATTTAAAAAGATTCAATAGCTTTCAAGTTTTCAAAGATTGCTGACTTCATGTATGACCTTAAAATGGTATAAGTTTCTTTCAAAGTAACAAGCATCAAAAGAATATCCTTGTCTAAAAAAGACTTTCGCTCTAAGACTTTTCATAAGGCACTTCCCATTCAAAATGCCTTCGTTTCTTAAAATAAATACTTTACCAAGCACGAATATTTAGAAGATCACTTAACTCTTAAAGTAAAATTCATTGCGAGTTCAAATTATTTTGCGCCTTTTAAAGCGAGTTCTATAAGTTCATATAAAACGATCCTTATTAAGTAAGTAATAAAAACTGTAAGAAATTTGTGATTAAGTTTTCACTATAGAATTGTTCATTATAAAGAATTGAATACCTTCTCTTCACAAGCCATGAAAATGCAAACAGAAAATAATGTAGGGGAATTAAATTCAAATAAGCTGTAATGATTCATTTACGCCGAAACTTAGTTTAAGCTTCGGATTATGGTGATTGCAGACTGTAACCATTTCGAAAAAAAAAGACATCAACATTACTTTTATCGATAGCTCATTTTAGTAAGAAAAATATTGACTCTCATCAAGATAAAGTTTTATAGATTACTTCCCTCTCTATAATATTTTGTTCACTTGAATCATTTATAGACAAATATAGTGTCTTTTGTTTATAACAAACTTTCTTGTTCCTCGTTCTTTCTAACATTACTTGCCTTTTCTCATTTCATAAGCATTTCACTTGTTAACTGATTCTGTCAAAGGCATTTGAATATTCTTTCTCGATCTATGAATAAAAAGAAGACAAATACTTTGAAGAAGGCATTCAAGATTGGCAACTGATCTTATCTCTTGTATAGATATCTAAAAAGTCAGCGAGCGAGTAAGCTAGGACTTATAAAACTAAATAAGTCATTTCCAAAATGAAAATCGTTTGAACTATTTTTTATTAAACTCTCCCAGACGTAATACTTACTCTATTTCTGATGTTGCTTCTATTCTTTTTTGCATATTAGCATGGTAGAATTTAAAGGCACTTTCTTTCCAAAACTAACTTTCATATAGTTAATGATGCGAGAATATTTCTCAATTTCACAAATACGTTGAATTAAGGCATGTTGCATTTAAAAGAAGGAATGCTTGAATTTCAATCATTGACATCAGCATTATAGTAAAATTCATTTAAAAATTAAAGCTGCATGGATATTCTCTTTTTTTCTGATTGTCAATGTCGATTATGGAAGCATTTTAAAAGATTCAATAGCTTTCAAGTTTTCAAAGATTGCTGACTTCATGTATGACCTTAAAATGGTATAAGTTTCTTTCAAAGTAACAAGCATCAAAAGAATATCCTTGTCTAAAAAAGACTTTCGCTCTAAGACTTTTCATAAGGCACTTCCCATTTAAAATGCCTTCGTTTCTTAAAATAAATACTTTACCATGCACGAATATTTAGAAGATCACTTAACTCTTAAAGTAAAATTCATTGCGAGTTCAAATTATTTTGCGCCTTTTAAAGCGAGATCTATAAGTTCATATAAAACGATCCTTATTAAGTAAGTAATAAAAACTGTAAGAAATTTGTGATTAAGTTTTCACTATAAAATTGTTCATTATAAAGAATTGAATACCTTCTCTTCACAAGCCATGAAAATGCAAACAGTAAATAATGTAGGGGAATTAAATTCAAATAAGCTGAAATGATTCATTTACGCCGAAACTTAGTTTAAGCTTCGGAATATGGTGATTGCAGACTGTAACCATTTCGAAAAAAAAAGACATCAACATTACTTTTATCGATAGCTCATTTTAGTAAGAAAAATATTGACTCGCATCAAGATAAAGTTTTATAGATTACTTCCCTCTCTATAATATTTTGTTCACTTGAATCATTTATAGGCAAATATAGTGTCTTTTGTTTATAACAAACTTTCTTGTTCCTCGTTCTTTCTAACATTACTTGCCTTATCTCATTTCATAAGTATTTCACTTGTTAACTGATTCTGTCAAAGGCATTTGAATATTCTTTCTCGATCTATGAATAAAAAGAAGACAAATACTTTGAAGAAGGCATTCAAGATTGGCAACTGATCTTATCTCTTGTATAGATATCTAAAAAGTCAGCGAGCGAGTAAGCTAGGACTTATAAAACTAAATAAGTCATTTCCAAAATGAAAATCGTTTGAACTATTTTTTATTAAACTCTCCCAGACGTAATACTTACTCTATTTCTGATGTTGCTTCTATTCTTTTTTGCATATTAGCATGGTAGAATTTAAAGGCACTTTCTTTCCAAAACTAACTTTCATATAGTTAATGATGCGAGAATATTTCTCAATTTCACAAATACGTTGAATTAAGGCATGTTGCATTTAAAAGAAAGAATGCTTGAATTTCAATCATTGACATCAGCATTATAATAAAATTCATTTAAAAATTAAAGCTGCATGGATATTCTCTTTTTTTTCTGATTGTCAATGTCGATTATGGAAGCATTTAAAAAGATTCAATAGCTTTCAAGTTTTCAAAGATTGCTGACTTCATGTATGACCTTAAAATGGTATAAGTTTCTTTCAAAGTAACAAGCATCAAAAGAATATCCTTGTCTAAAAAAGACTTTCGCTCTAAGATTTTTCATAAGGCACTTCCCATTTAAAATGCCTTCGTTTCTTAAAATAAATACTTTACCAAGCACGAATATTTAGAAGATCACTTAACTCTTAAAGTAAAATTCATTGCGAGTTCAAATTATTTTGCGCCTTTTAAAGCGAGATCTATAAGTTCATATAAAACGATCCTTATTAAGTAAGTAATAAAAACTGTAAGAAATTTGTGATTAAGTTTTCACTATAAAATTGTTCATTATAAAGAATTGAATACCTTCTCTTCACAAGCCATGAAAATGCAATGTAGGGGAATTAAATTCAAATAAGCTGTAATGATTCATTTACGCCGAAACTTAGTTTAAGCTTCGGAATATGGTGATTGCAGACTAAAACCATTTCGAAAAAAAAAGACATCAACATTACTTTTATCGATAGCTCATTTTAGTAAGAAAAATATTGACTCGCATCAAGATAAAGTTTTATAGATTACTTCCCTCTCTATAATATTTTGTTCACTTGAATCATTTATAGGCAAATATAGTGTCTTTTGTTTATAACAAACTTTCTTGTTTCTCGTTCTTTCTAACATTACTTGCCTTATCTCATTTCATAAGTATTTCACTTGTTAACTGATTCTGTCAAAGGCATTTGAATATTCTTTCTCGATCTATGAATAAAAAGAAGACAAATACTTTGAAGAAGGCATTCAAGATTGGCAACTGATCTTATCTCTTGTATAGATATCTAAAAAGTCAGCGAGCGAGTAAGCTAGGACTTATAAAACTAAATAAGTCATTTCCAAAATGAAAATCGTTTGAACTATTTTTTATTAAACTCTCCCAGACGTAATACTTACTCTATTTCTGATGTTGCTTCTATTCTTTTTTGCATATTAGCATGGTAGAATTTAAAGGCACTTTCTTTCCAAAACTAACTTTCATATAGTTAATGATGCGAGAATATTTCTCAATTTCACAAATACGTTGAATTAAGGCATGTTGCATTTAAAAGAAAGAATGCTTGAATTTCAATCATTGACATCAGCATTATAATAAAATTCATTTAAAAATTAAAGCTGCATGGATATTCTCTTTTTTTTCTGATTTTCAATGTCGATTATGGAAGCATTTAAAAAGATTCAACAGCTTTCAAGTTTTCAAAGATTGCTGACTAAATGTATGATTTTAAAATGGTATAAGTTTCTTTCAAAGTAACAAGCATCAAAAGAATATCCTTGTCTAAAAAAGACTTTCGCTCTAAGACTTTTCATAAGGCACTTCCCATTTAAAATGCCTTCGTTTCTTAAATTAAATACTTTACCATGCACGAATATTTAGAAGATCACTTAACTCTTAAAGTAAAATTCATTGCGAGTTCAAATTATTTTGCTCCTTTTAAAGCGAGTTCTATAAGTTCATATAAAACGATCCTTATTAAGTAAGTAATAAGAACTGTAAGAAATATGTGATTAAGTTTTCACTATAGAATTGTTCATTATAAAGAATTGAATACCTTCTCTTCACTAGCCATGAAAATGCAAACAGTAAATAATGTAGGGGAATTAAATTCAAATAAGCTGTAATGATTCATTTACGCCGAAACTTAGTTTAAGCTTCGGAATATGGTGATTGCAGACTGTAACCATTTCGAAAAAAAAGACATCAACATTACTTTTATCGATAGCTCATTTTAGTAAGAAAAATATTGACTCGCATCAAGATAAAGTTTTATAGATTACTTCCCTCTCTATAATATTTTGTTCACTTGAATCATTTATAGGCAAATATAGTGTCTTTTGTTTATAACAAACTTTCTTGTTTCTCGTTCTTTCTAACATTACTTGCCTTATCTCATTTCATAAGTATTTCACTTGTTAACTGATTCTGTCAAAGGCATTTGAATATTCTTTCTCGATCTATGAATAAAAAGAAGACAAATACTTTGAAGAAGGCATTCAAGATTGGCAACTGATCTTATCTCTTGTATAGATATCTAAAAAGTCAGCGAGCGAGTAAGCTAGGACTTATAAAACTAAATAAGTCATTTCCAAAATGAAAATCGTTTGAACTATTTTTTATTAAACTCTCCCAGACGTAATACTTACTCTATTTCTGATGTTGCTTCTATTCTTTTTTGCATATTAGCATGGTAGAATTTAAAGGCACTTTCTTTCCAAAACTAACTTTCATATAGTTAATGATGCGAGAATATTTCTCAATTTCACAAATACGTTGAATTAAGGCATGTTGCATTTAAAAGAAAGAATGCTTGAATTTCAATCATTGACATCAGCATTATAATAAAATTCATTTAAAAATTAAAGCTGCATGGATATTCTCTTTTTTTTCTGATTTTCAATGTCGATTATGGAAGCATTTAAAAAGATTCAACAGCTTTCAAGTTTTCAAAGATTGCTGACTAAATGTATGATTTTAAAATGGTATAAGTTTCTTTCAAAGTAACAAGCATCAAAAGAATATCCTTGTCTAAAAAAGACTTTCGCTCTAAGACTTTTCATAAGGCACTTCCCATTTAAAATGCCTTCGTTTCTTAAATTAAATACTTTACCATGCACGAATATTTAGAAGATCACTTAACTCTTAAAGTAAAATTCATTGCGAGTTCAAATTATTTTGCTCCTTTTAAAGCGAGTTCTATAAGTTCATATAAAACGATCCTTATTAAGTAAGTAATAAGAACTGTAAGAAATATGTGATTAAGTTTTCACTATAGAATTGTTCATTATAAAGAATTGAATACCTTCTCTTCACTAGCCATGAAAATGCAAACAGTAAATAATGTAGGGGAATTAAATTCAAATAAGCTGTAATGATTCATTTACGCCGAAACTTAGTTTAAGCTTCGGAATATGGTGATTGCAGACTGTAACCATTTCGAAAAAAAAAGACATCAAAATTTCTTTTATCGATAGCTCATTTTAGTAAGTAAAATATTGACTCGCATCAAGATAAAGTTTTATAGATTACTTCCCTCTCTATAATATTTTGTTCACTTGAATCATTTATAGACAAATATAGTGTCTTTTGTTTATAACAAACTTTCTTGTTCCTCGTTCTTTCTAACATTACTTGCCTTATCTCATTTTATAAGTATTCCACTTGTTAACTGATTCTGTCAAAGGCATTTGAATATTCTTTCTCGATCTATGAATAAAAAGAAGACAAATACTTTGAAGAAGGCATTCAAGATTGGCAACTGATCTTATCTCTTGTATAGATATCTAAAAAGTCAGCGAGCGAGTAAGCTAGGACTTATAAACTTAAATAAGTCATTTCCAAAATGAAAATCGTTTGAACTATTTTTTATTAAACTCTCCCAGACGTAATACTTACTCTATTTCTGATGTTCCTTCTATTCTTTTTTGCATATTAGCATGGTAGAAGTTAAAGGCACTTTCTTTCCAAAACTAACTTTCATATAGTTAATGATGCGAGAATATTTCTCAATTTCACAAATACGTTGAATTAAGGCATGTTGCATTTAAAAGAAAGAATGCTTGAATTTCAATCATTGACATCAGCATTATAATAAAATTCATTTAAAAATTAAAGCTGCATGGATATTCTCTTTTTTTTCTGATTTTCAATGTCGATTATGGAAGCATTTAAAAAGATTCAACAGCTTTCAAGTTTTCAAAGATTGCTGACTAAATGTATGACCATAAAATGGTATAAGTTTCTTTCAAAGTAACAAGCATCAAAAGAATATCCTTGTCTAAAAAAGACTTTCGCTCTAAGACTTTTCATAAGGCACTTCCCATTCAAAATGCCTTCGTTTCTTAAAATAAATACTTTACCAAGCACGAATATTTAGAAGATCACTTAACTCTTAAAGTAAAATTCATTGCGAGTTCAAATTATTTTGCGCCTTTTAAAGCGAGTTCTATAAGTTCATATAAAACGATCCTTATTAAGTAAGTAATAAAAACTGTAAGAAATTTGTGATTAAGTTTTCACTATAAAATTGTTCATTATAAAGAATTGAATACCTTCTCTTCACTAGCCATGAAAATGCAAACAGTAAATAATGTAGGGGAATTAAATTCAAATAAGCTGTAATGATTCATTTACGCCGAAACTTAGTTTAAGCTTCGGAATATGGTGATTGCAGACTGTAACCATTTCGAAAAAAAAAGACATCAAAATTTCTTTTATCGATAGCTCATTTTAGTAAGTAAAATATTGACTCGCATCAAGATAAAGTTTTATAGATTACTTCCCTCTCTATAATATTTTGTTCACTTGAATCATTTATAGACAAATATAGTGTCTTTTGTTTATAACAAACTTTCTTGTTCCTCGTTCTTTCTAACATTACTTGCCTTATCTCATTTCATAAGTATTCCACTTGTTAACTGATTCTGTCAAAGGCATTTGAATATTCTTTCTCGATCTATGAATAAAAAGAAGACAAATACTTTGAAGAAGGCATTCAAGATTGGCAACTGATCTTATCTCTTGTATAGATATCTAAAAAGTCAGCGAGCGAGTAAGCTAGGACTTATAAAACTAAATAAGTCATTTCCAAAATGAAAATCGTTTGAACTATTTTTTATTAAACTCTCCCAGACGTAATACTTACTCTATTTCTGATGTTGCTTCTATTCTTTTTTGCATATTAGCATGGTAGAATTTAAAGGCACTTTCTTTCCAAAACTAACTTTCATATAGTTAATGATGCGAGAATATTTCTCAATTTCACAAATACGTTGAATTAAGGCATGTTGCATTTAAAAGAAGGAATGCTTGAATTTCAATCATTGACATCAGCATTATAGTAAAATTCATTTAAAAATTAAAGCTGCATGGATATTCTCTTTTTTTCTGATTGTCAATGTCGATTATGGAAGCATTTTAAAAGATTCAATAGCTTTCAAGTTTTCAAAGATTGCTGACTTCATGTATGACCTTAAAATGGTATAAGTTTCTTTCAAAGTAACAAGCATCAAAAGAATATCCTTGTCTAAAAATGACTTTCGCTCTAAGACTTTTCATAAGGCACTTCCCATTTAAAATGCTTTCGTTTCTTAATATAAATACTTTACCAAGCACGAATATTTAGAAGATCACTTAACTCTTAAAGTAAAATTCATTGCGAGTTCAAATTATTTTGCGCCTTTTAAAGCGAGTCCTATAAGTTCATATAAAACGATCCTTATTAAGTAAGTAATAAAAACTGTAAGAAATTTGTGATTAAGTTTTCACTATAGAATTGTTCATTATAAAGAATTGAATACCTTCTCTTCACAAGCCATGAAAATGCAAACAGAAAATAATGTAGGGGAATTAAATTCAAATAAGCTGTAATGATTCATTTACGCCGAAACTTAGTTTAAGCTTCGGATTATGGTGATTGCAGACTGTAACCATTTCGAAAAAAAAAGACATCAACATTACTTTTATCGATAGCTCATTTTAGTAAGAAAAATATTGACTCGCATCAAGATAAAGTTTTATAGATTACTTCCCTCTCTATAATATTTTGTTCACTTGAATCATTTATAGGCAAATATAGTGTCTTTTGTTTATAACAAACTTTCTTGTTTCTCGTTCTTTCTAACATTACTTGCCTTATCTCATTTCATAAGTATTTCACTTGTTAACTGATTCTGTCAAAGGCATTTGAATATTCTTTCTCGATCTATGAATAAAAAGAAGACAAATACTTTGAAGAAGGCATTCAAGATTGGCAACTGATCTTATCTCTTGTATAGATATCTAAAAAGTCAGCGAGCGAGTAAGCTAGGACTTATAAAACTAAATAAGTCATTTCCAAAATGAAAATCGTTTGAACTATTTTTTATTAAACTCTCCCAGACGTAATACTTACTCTATTTCTGATGTTGCTTCTATTCTTTTTTGCATATTAGCATGGTAGAATTTAAAGGCACTTTCTTTCCAAAACTAACTTTCATATAGTTAATGATGCGAGAATATTTCTCAATTTCACAAATACGTTGAATTAAGGCATGTTGCATTTAAAAGAAAGAATGCTTGAATTTCAATCATTGACATCAGCATTATAATAAAATTCATTTAAAAATTAAAGCTGCATGGATATTCTCTTTTTTTTCTGATTGTCAATGTCGATTATGGAAGCATTTAAAAAGATTCAATAGCTTTCAAGTTTTCAAAGATTGCTGACTTCATGTATGACCTTAAAATGGTATAAGTTTCTTTCAAAGTAACAAGCATCAAAAGAATATCCTTGTCTAAAAAAGACTTTCGCTCTAAGACTTTTCATAAGGCACTTCCCATTTAAAATGCCTTCGTTTCTTAAAATAAATACTTTACCATGCACGAATATTTAGAAGATCACTTAACTCTTAAAGTAAAATTCATTGCGAGTTCAAATTATTTTGCGCCTTTTAAAGCGAGTTCTATAAGTTCATATAAAACGATCCTTATTAAGTAAGTAATAAAAACTGTAAGAAATTTGTGATTAAGTTTTCACTATAGAATTGTTCATTATAAAGAATTGAATACCTTCTCTTCACTAGCCATGAAAATGCAAACAGTAAATAATGTAGGGGAATTAAATTCAAATAAGCTGTAATGATTCATTTACGCCGAAACTTAGTTTAAGCTTCGGAATATGGTGATTGCAGACTGTAACCATTTCGAAAAAAAAAGACATCAACATTACTTTTATCGATAGCTCATTTTAGTAAGAAAAATATTGACTCGCATCAAGATAAAGTTTTATAGATTACTTCCCTCTCTATAATATTTTGTTCACTTGAATCATTTATAGACAAATATAGTGTCTTTTGTTTATAACAAACTTTCTTGTTCCTCGTTCTTTCTAACATTACTTGCCTTATCTCATTTCATAAGTATTTCACTTGTTAACTGATTCTGTCAAAGGCATTTGAATATTCTTTCTCGATCTATGAATAAAAAGAAGACAAATACTTTGAAGAAGGCATTCAAGATTGGCAACTGATCTTATCTCTTGTATAGATATCTAAAAAGTCAGCGAGCGAGTAAGCTAGGACTTATAAAACTAAATAAGTCATTTCCAAAATGAAAATCGTTTGAACTATTTTTTATTAAACTCTCCCAGACGTAATACTTACTCTATTTCTGATGTTGCTTCTATTCTTTTTTGCATATTAGCATGGTAGAATTTAAAGGCACTTTCTTTCCAAAACTAACTTTCATATAGTTAATGATGCGAGAATATTTCTCAATTTCACAAATACGTTGAATTAAGGCATGTTGCATTTAAAAGAAAGAATGCTTGAATTTCAATCATTGACATCAGCATTATAATAAAATTCATTTAAAAATTAAAGCTGCATGGATATTCTCTTTTTTTCTGATTGTCAATGTCGATTATGGAAGCATTTTAAAAGATTCAATAGCTTTCAAGTTTTCAAAGATTGCTGACTTCATGTATGACCTTAAAATGGTATAAGTTTCTTTCAAAGTAACAAGCATCAAAAGAATATCCTTGTCTAAAAAAGACTTTCGCTCTAAGACTTTTCATAAGGCACTTCCCATTCAAAATGCCTTCGTTTCTTAAAATAAATACTTTACCAAGCACGAATATTTAGAAGATCACTTAACTCTTAAAGTAAAATTCATTGCGAGTTCAAATTATTTTGCGCCTTTTAAAGCGAGATCTATAAGTTCATATAAAACGATCCTTATTAAGTAAGTAATAAAAACTGTAAGAAATTTGTGATTAAGTTTTCACTATAGAATTGTTCATTATAAAGAATTGAATACCTTCTCTTCACAAGCCATGAAAATGCAAACAGAAAATAATGTAGGGGAATTAAATTCAAATAAGCTGTAATGATTCATTTACGCCGAAACTTAGTTTAAGCTTCGGATTATGGTGATTGCAGACTGTAACCATTTCGAAAAAAAAAGACATCAACATTACTTTTATTGATAGCTCATTTTAGTAAGAAAAATATGGACTCGCATCGAGCTGAAGCTTTATAGATTATTTCGCTCTCTATAATATTTTGTGTTAAAGCAATCCAATTCTTCACTTGAATCATTTATAGACAAATATAGTGTCTTTTGTTTATAACAAACTTTCTTGTTCCTCGTTCTTTCTAACATTACTTGCCTTATCTCATTTTATAAGTATTCCACTTGTTAACTGATTCTGTCAAAGGCATTTGAATATTCTTTCTCGATCTATGAATAAAAAGAAGACAAATACTTTGAAGAAGGCATTCAAGATTGGCAACTGATCTTATCTCTTGTATAGATATCTAAAAAGTCAGCGAGCGAGTAAGCTAGGACTTATAAAACTAAATAAGTCATTTCCAAAATGAAAATCGTTTGAACTATTTTTTATTAAACTCTCCCAGACGTAATACTTACTCTATTTCTGATGTTGCTTCTATTCTTTTTTGCATATTAGCATGGTAGAATTTAAAGGCACTTTCTTTCCAAAACTAACTTTCATATAGTTAATGATGCGAGAATATTTCTCAATTTCACAAATACGTTGAATTAAGGCATGTTGCATTTAAAAGAAGGAATGCTTGAATTTCAATCATTGACATCAGCATTATAATAAAATTCATTTAAAAATTAAAGCTGCATGGATATTCTCTTTTTTTCTGATTGTCAATGTCGATTATGGAAGCATTTAAAAAGATTCAATAGCTTTCAAGTTTTCAAAGATTGCTGACTTCATGTATGACCTTAAAATGGTATAAGTTTCTTTCAAAGTTACAAGCATCAAAAGAATATCCTTGTCTAAAAAAGACTTTCGCTCTAAGACTTTTCATAAGGCACTTCCCATTTAAAATGCCTTCGTTTCTTAAAATAAATACTTTACCATGCACGAATATTTAGAAGATCACTTAACTCTTAAAGTAAAATTCATTGCGAGTTCAAATTATTTTGCGCCTTTTAAAGCGAGTTCTATAAGTTCATATAAAACGATCCTTATTAAGTAAGTAATAAAAACTGTAAGAAATTTGTGATTAAGTTTTCACTATAGAATTGTTCATTATAAAGAATTGAATACCTTCTCTTCACAAGCCATGAAAATGCAAACAGAAAATAATGTAGGGGAATTAAATTCAAATAAGCTGTAATGATTCATTTACGCCGAAACTTAGTTTAAGCTTCGGATTATGGTGATTGCAGACTGTAACCATTTCGAAAAAAAAAGACATCAACATTACTTTTATTGATAGCTCATTTTAGTAAGAAAAATATGGACTCGCATCGAGCTGAAGCTTTATAGATTATTTCGCTCTCTATAATATTTTGTGTTAAAGCAATCCAATTCTTCACTTGAATCATTTATAGACAAATATAGTGTCTTTTGTTTATAACAAACTTTCTTGTTCCTCGTTCTTTCTAACATTACTTGCCTTATCTCATTTTATAAGTATTCCACTTGTTAACTGATTCTGTCAAAGGCATTTGAATATTCTTTCTCGATCTATGAATAAAAAGAAGACAAATACTTTGAAGAAGGCATTCAAGATTGGCAACTGATCTTATCTCTTGTATAGATATCTAAAAAGTCAGCGAGCGAGTAAGCTAGGACTTATAAACTTAAATAAGTCATTTCCAAAATGAAAATCGTTTGAACTATTTTTTATTAAACTCTCCCAGACGTAATACTTACTCTATTTCTGATGTTCCTTCTATTCTTTTTTGCATATTAGCATGGTAGAAGTTAAAGGCACTTTCTTTCCAAAACTAACTTTCATATAGTTAATGATGCGAGAATATTTCTCAATTTCACAAATACGTTGAATTAAGGCATGTTGCATTTAAAAGAAGGAATGCTTGAATTTCAATCATTGACATCAGCATTATAGTAAAATTCATTTAAAAATTAAAGCTGCATGGATATTCTCTTTTTTTTCTGATTGTCAATGTCGATTATGGAAGCATTTAAAAAGATTCTATAGCTTTCAAGTTTTCAAAGATTGCTGACTTCATGTATGACCTTAAAATGGTATAAGTTTCTTTCAAAGTAACAAGCATCAAAAGAATATCCTTGTCTAAAAAAGACTTTCGCTCTAAGATTTTTCATAAGGCACTTCCCATTTAAAATGCCTTCGTTTCTTAAAATAAATACTTTACCATGCACGAATATTTAGAAGATCACTTAACTCTTAAAGTAAAATTCATTGCGAGTTCAAATTATTTTGCGCCTTTTAAAGCGAGTTCTATAAGTTCATATAAAACGATCCTTATTAAGTAAGTAATAAAAACTGTAAGAAATTTGTGATTAAGTTTTCACTATAGAATTGTTCATTATAAAGAATTGAATACCTTCTCTTCACTAGCCATGAAAATGCAAACAGTAAATAATGTAGGGGAATTAAATTCAAATAGTGTCTTACAATTTATTTTAGCCGAAACTTAGCCAATGCTTATATGTATAGTCGGTTCTAACTTTAACCTTACAAAAAAGAAAGCAAATAACCTAACTTTTCGATCACTCATTTTAGCAAGAAAATCATTGGCTGGCATTTTTTAGATGCATTTTATAAGTAGTTTTGCTTTCTATTATCATTAGGATCCAATTGAGGTATTGAAACAATGCAATTCCTGACTTGAATCTTTTAGATACAAATATAATATCTTTTTAATAACCGTATTTTCTTTTTCTCTCTTTGATCACTTGTTTTCTTATTTTATTTCAAAGGTATTTCACTGATTAACATATTCTTTCAAAGGCGCTTTGAAATTTTTTCTCAATCAATGTATGAAAGATAGAGAAATACGTTGAAGAAGTCTTTCAAGATGGTTACAAATCTTATCTCCTAGAAAGTCAGCTAGCGAGGACTTATAACCTTAGCGACGCCATTTCCAAAATGAAAATCGTTTAAACTACTTTTGTATTGAACTCTCCCTTACAACTTACTCTATTTCTGCTGATGCTACTTTAATTGTTTGCTTATTTGTAGTGTAGAAGTTAAAGGGTCTTTCTTTCCATAACTAGCTTTCATATAGTTAATGATGCAAGTATATTTCTTTCCTATATAAATACGAGGAGATAAGACTTTTACATACTGCCTTTAAACAAGGAATGATTTATTCTTCAATCATTAGCTTCGACATCAAGGTACAATAGTTTGAAGATTAATGCTGCAAATACACTCTCTTTGCCTCTAATTGGCAAAGTGTCAATTATGGGAGTGCGTTAATAAAAGATTAAATATTCAATAGCTTTCAAGTTTTCAAAATAATGCTGAATTAACTTATAACCTGAAGATGGTATAGATTTTCTATAAATGTTTTAACCATCGATAGAATATTCTTGACTTTAAATTAGACTTTCTCTTTAAGATTTTTCACCAGGTTCTTGACATATATGAAAAACATTTTTTTCACCATATACTTACCAAGCGCGAGTATTAAGCAATATCACTTTAAGAATTTTGTCATTTTGATTTTACTTACAAATTGTTCAATTGGGTGAATCGCTATCTTCTTGTCAATAGCGAAGAAAATGCAAAGATAAACAAATGTAGGGGAATTAAATTCAATGAGACTCCTTTAATTTATTTTAGCCGAAACTAAGTCAAAGTTTAGAAATATAGTGGTCGAAGATTATAACCTTTACGAAAAAAAATATAAATCAACATATCTTCTCGATTGCTAATTTCAGTCAGAAAAGTATTGGCTGGCATCGTGTTGAGCCTTATAGAGAGTATTACTCTCTATAATCATGAGGCATTAATTGAGGTATTAAAGCAATCCAAGATTTGACTTGAATAACTTAAATAGTAATAAAGTCTCTTTTGTAAAACAAACCTGATGTCCTTCGTTCTCTAGCAATAATTGCCCTATCTTATTTAAAAAGTTCTTCACTTATTAAATGTTTCTTTCAAGGGCGCTTTCAAAATTATTTCTAAATCAGTGTGTGAAAAAAGACATTCAAGATTGGTGGCATAACTTATCTTGTAAAAAAAATTTAGAAAGTCGCAAGCGAATACTTATACCAGCCTTATTTACGTCATGTCCAAAATGAAAATCGTTGGAATTACTTTTCTATTGAACTTTTTCATATTGTCATTTTAATATAAAAAAATTATAGCTTTAATTTATTATTATAAAATATGATTTAATATTTTATTAATCATTCTTAAAGAGTCTATTATATGTTAAATAATGAATTCAATAGATTTTTTTAATAGGTTTTAAAGGTATTATATATATGAATTTTATAAGAATATTTTTTAAATAATCTTAATCCTAAAATTATTTAATTAATTTAAATACATAATATCTCCATAAAATAAAGGTAATTTAATAAAATAAAATGTTTTATAATTTAACATAATTTTTTTAATTTATTTTTTCATATAATATTACATTTTTTTTCAGGGTCATTCTCTCTCGGTTGTTCTTCGATCTTATTTCTTCTATGTCCTAATAAAGCTAGTATAAATGATGATTTTTTATAAACCAGTTTAATTGCTATTCTCTCTAAGGATTGCCTGTGTATTTATCTTGAATTCTTTTCATATGCTTTTGTATTACTATGCTTCTATTACCTAGACCTCTATTTGAAAGTATTGAAGACAAGCACAGCCTCTTCAGCATGTATAAACTTTATGTTATTCTTATAAATTCTCTGCATTTAATTATAAATATAATTTAAGTTATTGTTGTAAAATGGCATGGTTAAAAAAATTTCTCTTTTGACACGAGTTACACCTTTGTAACTTATACCATTTCTTTTATTAATGTTAGCAACATACTATGCAGAGATCTTCAAGTCAAGGAACTGGGTTGAAATAAAATAACTCGATTGTCAAGAGAGAGTAGGGCGAATACTTCAAAAAATTGTTCATTGATATGAAAGTCTTTATGCTTTTATAGGATCTTTGTCTTTCTCTTAGGCTTAGAATTCAGCTATTATTGCTTTAATTACACAGCTAATAAACTGTGAAAACGAACAGTTGATGGACTTCGCTATAAGAGCAGTGCAATAGACTTAAATTTAGGTTTGGTTTGATCTAATAACTTGTATGTGTTACATCCAAAGCTCATTTTAAACACTAATCTAAATACTCTTTATCATTAATCAAAACCCCAAAACCCCTTAGTGAGGTTTATAAGTGCTTTGATTTGTAGGGTATAGTTGGGGTCTTATTGGGGTTAGTAGAGAAATTAGGCCAATTTGCAAAATGAGAAATAGAAATTAGCGAAATTTAGGGTCTATTTATGATGAGTAATATTTAGATTTACTGCTTAAGCTTAGGTATGGTACAAGTATTAATATAGACTAAGTCAAACCAGTAATGAATTATGCTGCTATAGCAAAGCTCCTGCGCAAGAGTGCCTCAACAGTTAGGTATCATTGCTTGTTGGCTGTTTAGCATTATAATTCAGGCACTTGAAAGCATCCTGCAAGAAAATAAAAGTTCTCACAGCACCATATTGACTACCTCTGCGACTCGAAGACTTTAAAGTATTGGGCACACTTTCCACTAGACTACCGAGCTGTGATGTTTCATCGCAAGTTTCCTGACATGCGTATCTCTCCTTAAACTATAGCAAACATTTATAGAAGAACTGGTATTACTTTCAAGACTGTCAACAGAGTGAAGAGAGTGATTGATTTTACAGTGCCATTTTATAGTAATAATTTAAACTATATATATGATTAAATGCAGAGAGCTATTACTAATAACATCAAGTTCATACACGCTGATGAAGCTGTGTTTACCTTCAACACCTTTATTAATAAGTCTTGGTATAAGAAGTATGATAATATAGAAGTCTATGATTAAAAAGTGAAGGTAGTCACCCATGCAATTTTAGCTGGTATAGGTGAAGATTCAGGCCTAGAGAGTTATGATATTCACCCTCGCTCTATTAAGCGAGAGTAGTATATAGAGTTTCCTACATAAGCTCAGAGAGAAGTATAGTAACCAAGAGATCATCCTGTTTGTTGATAACCTCTCAGTTCATAAGACTAAGGAGTCTAAGAAAGCTTATGAAGAGCTAAACATAACTCCTGTATACAACGTTCCTTATAGCCCTTAATTTAATGGAATTGAATTCTACTGGAGTTAAATCAAGACACACTACAAGAAGCTGCTGCTGTATCATCTTATGCATGACTTGCCCATCAATACAGTAGACTTAATTCAAAGCAGCTGTAAGAGAGTGAGCGTAGATAAAACAACAATCTGTGCGAGAGAGGGAAGAATGAATGTTTATAAATAAGTATTAGATATAAATGAATGAATAAGTTCACATATTAAACTAACCCATAAAGGGGTTTGGATTCTCTTTCTTCTCCTCTTCTTATGGCTTGCTTGGGCCCATATTTCTTCTCTTAGTGCCAGCTCCTGCATCTATGTTCATTTCATCTGGTTTTTAGACCTCTTTATAAAGCCTCTTGCTCACCTCATAAATTGTCTACGACTTTCTTTCTCTGTGAACCTTTGCATGCTCTTTCATAAGATAAATACCAGTGCCAGATTTTCCTACAAAGTTATATGTCAAAGCTTACTCGAAAGATAAGGATGCTTCTTAAGTTCCTCTAGCCAAGCTGAGCTTATTAGAATGCCTTGCTTTTTCTAGTCTTCAGGAGAGATAGAATATCGTTTCTTATGTGCTTCTTCAATTATTTCTCCGAGATACTCCTCTTTTATTGTACCAAGAGCACCAAAGAAAAAGTTCCTCTCTGGTAGTTTATTAGAGAGTTGTTTCTTGGTAGGAAGGTAAACTACCACTTCCTCATCTTACATGGCATCCTCATAAAGATTAGTGACTGAAATCTCAGGGTAGTTTGGTATTTCTATCAACTTAATTTCAGTGTTTTTGAAGGCTTTCTTCTCATCACAGAGTATCGCTCTTAGAAATGAGATTTTGGTACCTTCCATCGTCGGAAGGAATAATCCAACTGTTTAAGATGTCAATAGTCGTCAAGTTATCTTACCATGTAAAGTTAAATATCGATAGAGATCTTCCTTACTTCTGAATCTTGAGATCATTTCTTGAGCCTCGACTCTTTTCATTTGATCATTGAGTGATTCCATCTTTTGTTCCTCTTCCTATTATTGAATTTCAAATTATAATTTATAAACTTCTGGATCCTATTGTTTAAAAACTTACTATTAAATATGGGCATCTTATAGGAGGTCAACCCTGTAAAGATACGTGGAGAAAGTTCGCAGAAGCTGTAACAAACTTCAGAGATAGAGCTCCATTTTTATCAATTTAGTTCCATTAAATTAGTACTAAAATAGTTTAAATTTAACTAGTACCAGTACTAATCAGTTAAAGTTTAATTGGTACCAATTTAATAGTACCAAAACTTAATTAGTACCTAGTTTAATCAAGTGAGGTTTTAATGAAAAAGTTCCAATCTGGTTCAAAACTTAATTGGTACCAGTACCAACCTGAACTTTAACTGAGTTGATACCAGAATCAAAATTATTAAGAGTAAAATTACGAAAATTATACTTATAAACTGAGTATAAATATGAAGTCTTAGAGCTTAGATCAAACCATCATTAATGCTGTTGCAACTCCTATATAGTCCAGATATAGCTATAGAGGTTTTAAGAGCTTTATAATAGAAACTTAAATTTGAATTTAAACATGGCGGTCAACTTAAATGTAGAGCGGCACTTTTAGGAGCAGGTCAATCAATGCTCAACTTTGGCTCCACTAAAAAGCCTGAAATCATTTATGTTGAGAGGGAGGTAGAGCTAAGAGCTCTTGAATTTGAAGCAGAGGTTTTTATCATAGAAGTATTAAACCAGAGGGAGAGTGCAGAGATAGGGGTTTAAACTTAAATTGATTATGTTGAGGAGCTAAAAGAACAGCAACCAATCGAAAAGATAAAAACATATTAATGTGAAGACTGCTAGAATCATTTCTCAACTGAACAAAGCTTGAAGAGACACCTTAAAGAGGTACACTCTGGCAAAGCCAAGATCTATTTCAAGCATGAAAAGGTAGATGGTAGGTATTAGTGTACGACATGCATGAAATCATATACTCACTCAGCTAAAGTTAAAAGGCATATGCAAAAGCATCACCTCAGTGAGTTCTTGATTGAAGATTAAGAGACTAAAAAACTAGTGCCAGCTAAAAGAAAATCTAATACTCTTGAGTCATAAAGAGAGCAGCAAGAGAGACTCAAGAGACAGAAGCGATATGAATCGATGAACCAGCCAGCAGGTAATACAATTTTAGCATGCTTCTAAGCGAAGGCTATGAATATACCTGCATTAAATGCAGTTGATCTCAGCACTTGTATTGAAAACTACTTGAATATAAACGTGCCTGCAAAAGCAAAGCTCATAGTAGTTGATGAGTATGCATACAAGGTGTATCCATTCAGTTATCTTATTAAGAACCAACAGTATTAGAACGAGTTTGCAAATGAATACATGGTACTTAGAGAGGCCTAAAGAAAAGACTGCAAGAATTTGCTTAAGCTAAATGGTGTTATTTTAAGTTATGGTTTCATCGCATTAAGGCTAAAGAAATTTGAGATGACTCTGAGAGACTACCTATATCACAATAGATACCCTGATGATTTAAACGATATACTCTCAGATATGATTCAGGGTGTTAAGGAGTTGCATGAACTTGGATATGTTCATAGAGATTTGAAGCCTGAAAACGTTATGCTAAATCTCTGCCCTTTAGAAGTAGTGGTTATCGATTTCAATAGAGCTTTAAGATAGGAGATTGTCACTTTAGCACAGGTACTTGGTACTCCAGGTTACTTCCCAATAAGAGAGAAGTGGACTAATGGTTCTGTTTAATGGGATGTTTGGGCAGTAGCAGCAATAATTTTAGAAAGTGACATGGAAAGTATGTCTTACTTTGGTACAAAGCATGAAAAATAATCAATAAGCTTAGCTTAGAAGCATATAAAGTAAGAAGATGTCTGCGAAGAAATAAAAAGCATATTAGAGATGATAATCGTGAGAGCTCCTTCATATCCTAGATAATCCTTAGATGACATACTTGAGCCACTATAGAGAGCAAGATTCAAGAGATACAACAAAGACAAGCAGATTAAATTTGTTTGAATTAAGTACTCTAATACTCATTAAATATTCATTAAATTCGCATAAAACCTGCGTTTTCTATACTAACCCCAATAAGACCCCAACTATACCCTACAAATCAAAGCACTTATAAACCTCACTAAGGGGTTTTGGGGTTTTGAATATACTAAAAAATTAGTAATTTTTGTCATGCATTAAATTAATTACTCAACCTCTAAACAAATTCCTTGTAAATTAGAGCAATAATAAACCGCATGATTTTTGGGGTTTGTGTGTGGTATAGTAATAATTTACTTATTTAATGAAGGGGTGTCAACTGAGATTTAATCAGGTCGATGTTAAGACAATAAGCCATCTGCATAAAGCTCTGCTTTCTTTATTTTTATTTATGTATTAACTTATATGATATGAAAAAATGTAAACTTACTACATTCTGAGGATGCTTTCATGTTTTATATTTAATTAATTTACACAAATTTTTCAAGTTTACATAATTGAGTTGAGATGTAATTATAATTATAAGAAATACTTATAGAGACTAACAGTTAATTTAAATGCTCTGGAAAACTTCAAGTTTTCAGCTAAATTTGTTCATTCTTTAGTAATATCCAAATAAACAAGTTAATATTTAAAAACCACAAAATTATACAATTAAAAATAATATAGTAAATGGTTGACTACAAATTTAATAGATCGTAAACACTTAAATATAACAAAAACTTTCAGGAATATTATTAATATATTTAATAAATAAGAGAAAAGTGCTTAGTGCAAATCAAATAATATATAATAAAGCTATACAAAAATGGACTTTTCATTTAGATTTTTTATCTTTTTAGTTAAGTGCCAAAGATGAACGTAAATAATTATAGAGTATAGGTGAATATGTTGAAGTTCATTAGATCGTTATAACTAGACTTATTTATTTAATTTCCATTCATTAATCATCAAAATCTAAATGAAAATCTTAAAATAAAGAAAATCCGTAATCCTAAAGCAATTATTTATGGTAAACACTGTAATTATAAAAATAATATCAAATTGACTAAACTTTAGCATTATTAACTTATGAATGACATTGAAGAAGAGCACAGCCATGAATGCAAATAGTTCTTTTCCTATACTACATCATATTTCAGATAGTCTAAGGCTCAATTTCATTAGATAAGCCCTTCATAATCTATTTGAAAAACTTAAAAATTTCTTTAGAGTTTAAAAGTTTTTTATTCTCTTCACTAATTTTATTATTATGTTATTGATCTTTAGAGTAATATAAAAATCATTGTCCAAAATCTCATTAAGTTTCATATTGAAATTAAATTTCGCTATGATTCTAATTTCCTTGAATTTATCACATCATTATTTTTAAAATATCTCTATTGATTCAAAAATTCTACTTATTTAATGTGGCTTTGAACAGCCTATTTTTGTATTTTACTTACTAAATAAAATTTTTCTCCTACATTTATTTCATTAGTGAAAGGTTTCTACTGTATCTACTAATTTATACTTCATCAGTAAATAAAAAGGAGCCAAACTGTAATTAAATCATATTTGTTCCATATAAATCGTGATAAAATGTCGCTTCTGCGCTCTATCTCGTTAAATTCTTTTAATTATCACACATTAATCTCAAGCGCACCGATCAATGATTAACTAATAAAAATTCAACTTTACTTTTGCCTATATCTCTTCAAATTGTTTTTACCTTTTTCTTAATGCATTTTTTTAAATAGGCTAAATATCAATCATTCTTTAATAATCTTATTTCGCCTTGTAACTATTGAGATTGCTAGTTGAGAAATTTATAAAGCGATACGCTTTTTTGTGTCTTTGGTGGTTATAAAAGATTAGAATATTAATTTCTAACTCTAAACAATGGCTCTGATTTATTTTTAAGGTATTTAATAATTGAAGTATACGTTTTTAAAATAATAAAAATAATTGAAGTATACGTTTTTAAAATAATAAAATTTAATTTCTAAAATTATTTTCTAATTTTATTTATGGCATATGATAAAATTCAATACTAATATAAATTCTTAATGATATTATTAGATAATAAATTAATGTGTCAAATTTACCTATAATGACAATTTTCAATTCTCCTAACTTCAATAGCAAGATAATTAAGAATCTTGGGAAAAAATTGTAAGCAATTATAGTTTTATATTTTAGAAGCAAGTCAAAAATAACTTTATCATGACTACTATTTCTTAAAAATTGAAACAATCAGTCTTTTCACTTCCAGTATTAGCACATTCTATGATATTTTTCTTTTTTAAATACACTGCAAACAATCAATGAGAATTTAAGTAGGAGTAGTAAATCCTTATGGAATCATGATTTATAATATGAAAATTTAAATTGATATTATTATATTTACATTAAAACTAATGATTTTTATACTAATTAAAAATTGAAATCTAAAATTGTTTCTTCATCCTCATCATTGTTATCGTCTTCATCATCAATTTCTTTCAAGTATACTAAGCCCCTTTCTTTGTCGTTTTGCGAAGTACCAGTCCAGTGGCACCTGTGATCTTACCAAGCAGGACCACTGAAAAATTAAATTTTTAGATAGATTTTTTGTGAGTGCTGTACTTCCTTCTGCGTCTAATCTATAAGAATACTATTTAAAATATTAAATTTTTGATTAAATTTATCAATTTTTAATTATAACTTATGAATATTTGACTTAATAGATTCTTCAAGGGAACATAACTCGCAATGAATCCTTTAAAAGAATCAAATGTTTTATTAAATATGGTCATGTGAGAATGTGTGCTCGTTGGAGGAGAAACTACATGGAATATATTAAAAAGTTTAGGTAATTTCTGATATAATTATTGCTTGTCCAGTCAGAATGATGCATTACCTAGATAATAGTCATTTTAGTCTTAAGAATTTGCAGTTTTTTTTATTATTTGTCAATGCTGATAGAATGTTAACTTAAAATACAATGAAAAGTGGTATAGTTAAAATTTATAATCCAACCTAAATGTATGATAAACTCAACTTTTTTCTGCTAAAATAGTCCAGAACTATGATGAAAATAATAGGAAAATTTAATATTTGAAAGAGAATAAAATAGAGCTGGTTTGAATAGGTAACACTGATACATCCAATGAAGATTTCAAAGGCAGTATTTATTCCAGAAATTAGTAGAAAAGCAGATTTAATTTATTAATTTTTCAATAAATTGCTAAACTATCAACAGTACATTATATTCACAACAATCTACAAAATTGGCAAATTTGTATCAACGCTTTTAAGAGAAATAAAATTTAATGTGCTAAATTTATTTATTATCAGTTTAATTAGAGAAAGTGTTTAAATAAAGTGATTAGAAGTGTTTTAACGGGTGATTTAATGATAAAAAAGTATTCAAGGTAAGCAACAAAAATTAAGTTTTATTTTTTAAGAATTAATTTTACTTGATACAGATAATTTTTTATTAAATGATAGCAACTATTATTTGAATACTGAATGATTTAATAGTTCCTCATACTACCAATTTGAAAATTTTATAGATAATAAAATTATTTAGAGACAAATAATATTATTATAATGTGATGATAATTACTAAATATACATAAATCTAATATTTTACAAGATTTAGGCTTTCATCTTATATAATTTTTTATGGAATAAATAATTGGAATTAAACTTAGCAAGATTCAAATCAACCAAAAACAAGATTATAGTTACTACAGATGAAGCTCCTTGAGGTTTCAATTTGTTAAATTTGCCTTAAGCACAAACTGTTAAAAATCAATTTTAATATTCTAAACAGCCTAAAGTTAATGTACAATGTATCGGTAAAAATTGCATAGTAGGAAGATGAGGTAACTCTGTATTTCTTTTAACAAAGACATTGAGAAACATCCTGAACAAAAAACATTAAAAATGTCATTTTATGAATCATTTAAGATATATACTACTACTTAATTCAATACTTATTTGATCTAAGCATATAAAAAATACGTTGGTATCAAGATAATCAAGCTAGAAATATATGAATAGGAAGTTCTTAATACGTATAATTTAATCCTATTTAATTTAAAATAAATTCTTTATAATTCTTTCTTATAATAAATATTATACAATGAGTAATTATAGCTGAGTAAACAAAATACAAATAAAAGTGATTATTATATCAATTTCTTATTATATAAATAAAATAATAGTCATTCATGTTGCAGATATAAATTAAAGTGATCCAAGTAGTGAGTATTAAATGCATTCACAATATTTTTGAAGAAATTCAAGGAAAAAAAATCGCTCATCAGAAAGACTAAAGGATAGGTACTAGTGAAGCGCAGTTGTTTGGATTAAGCTCTGTTAAAAGCACCAGAGATATTTTATCTAAAATTTCTAAAAGCAGAGAGTGAAATGAGAAAATGATTTATAAATAAGCAACAAAAATCAATACAAATTCAAAGAAGTGAAAATGCATGTCAAATTATTTATTTCTTTATGATGAACAATTTATAATAGTATATTTAGTATTACTGTTAAAAATACATTCTAATACTAAAGTTCCTTTAGAAAATGTTTATAAAATTTAGTGATATCACAGATTTCATCATTCCCTTCAAAACTAACCATGATCTTAGACGGATCCCAAACTTTCTTTTTATTATTTTTTATTACAGCTTATACTAAATTTTCCATAAAAACAGTAAATGTATTAATGCCGAAAATTGTAAACTCATTTTTCTACGGAATTAAAAACTGGATAGAAATTGCAATATAAATTGATATTGAAAACACTAAATCCTTTAATGTTAGGGAAAATTTTTTTTCTGTTTCTTTTTTCTAAGTTTTCTAAAATCTTGCCATCGTCATGTAAGATTTCAATGAATCAACATAGCTTTTTTGCCAGATCTTTGTATTTGCAAATCTGTAGCAACTGCCAGATCAATAAACTAACAAATTTATATTTTCTAATCTATTGAAATTAAATTCAAACTTGCTGTATAATAAGAATAAAGCTTAAAAATCATAGCAACATTATTTATATTATACAAAGCAAAATTAATGTATTCTATCAGCTTGAGTATAAACGAACTTAAGTTCTTGAGCAAGCAATAATGGTCAAGTTCAGAGAAGATTCTCTTAATCTCTACGATTATCTTTATGTTGATGCCAGATTCGACAATGAAAACTGACAAGTTTAACTGTGTACATGGAAAATTAACATCCTTACTCAAGCTTCATTCAAACTAGTCAGTCGAAAATGAGGCAAATCTAAAAAGGAGATTTAGTACTTAGTTCAATAGTATAGCATTCAGTAAAATATATCTCATCTATTAAAACTCAAAGAAATATGTATGTTGATATCAATAGACTTATTGATTAAAAGCTCAAGCCTTCTAGAGCCACTTAATTTAAATCCTTATTATAATTTTTATTCAAGATTTTATACAAATATATAAATTTGAGTAATAGATAGAGAATCTTAGTATATTATATAAGGTAGACTAGTAAGGTCTATAAGTGTTGATTTTAAACACTTAAATGAAAACGAAAATCTACTGGGTGCTTGTTTCTCTACTAGTTTTTAGTGCCTTCTGAATACTAGACTACCTAGAGTGGCTATCTCCAAGGTCTGGCTAAAATAAACTATGATAAGGTGAAATATTTGAATATTCTTCATATACTTATTTGCAATAATTTTAATTTTTTTAAGGGCATTAATTACCATAATTGTGATACTAATGGAAAATGAGAAGCTCGTCAAATCAAAGCTTAGTATACATAAAAGTAGATAAATGAGAATTGTTTTCTAAAATTAGGGTATTGCCTCCAGGTGGGCCGCTAATTTTTTTTCTTCTCATTCTTATAAAATGTTTTAAAAATGATTTCTACATCAAAGTAACATGTTAAAACGTATTATTAATTAAGTCTAAAATAATTATTCCAAAGAATCTAGATCAACCTAGATCATAGTATAATTTCACATTAATATCATAAAAACACTAGAATTTTAATAAATATTACGATGTTTTTATAAATATTTTATGAATAATATATTTGTGATTTCACTAATTTATTTACTTATATAATGATTAACTGATATAAAAGCATGAAGAGCTTTATAAAATGTTAAAAAATAGATAATTATACCTCGACAATTGTATTACAAACTTTTATATCAGTTAATCATTATATAAGTAAATAAATTAGTGAAATCACAAATATATTATTCATAAAATATTTATAAAAACATCGTAATATTTATTAAAATTCTAGTGTTTTTATGATATTAATGTGAAATTATACTATGATCTAGGTTGATCTAGATTCTTTGGAATAATTATTTTAGACTTAATTAATAATACGTTTTAACATGTTACTTTGATGTAGAAATCATTTTTAAAACATTTTATAAGAATGAGAAGAAAAAAAATTAGCGGCCCACCTGGAGGCAATACCCTAAAATTACTAAAATTTATTTGAGGATATGTGTGGAATGAACACTTGGGTTATTTAGAAATTTATCCAATTATTAAAATCTAATGATTTCTAAATAATTTTTCTATATCAATATAACGCTAATACTGTTTTAAAATTTATGAGATTATTCAGGTATTATAAGAGAAACATTTGCAAACAGACTTTCAATATAACTTTAGGATAGCATGTCTGAAGGAAAAAATCAATTGCGATTTTTTGAGTTGCAGAATAAAAATTAGTCCAATCTTTCCTTAAATTAATGCTTGTTAATGAGCAGAGTGATGATAAAAGTTTGAACACTCTTTACCAAAAAGCAAACTCTAAATACAGTAAATAGCAAATATATAAATAACTTTGACCATCTGAAGTCTGCATAGTAAATGCAACAAGCAAGAAAAACTAAGATAAAGAAGAGGTCTAGAAAGTGATCAAGATTTTGAAAAGTAATCAAGCAAGTAAGACCCTATAAAATACTAGACTCAAGCATCAACAGCAATCTTTTTCAAAAGTTTTCTCAAAGTAAAAATCAGTAAAGGTAAATACTGATAAAAGTCAAGTTGAGGAAGATGAAAATTAAGATATAAAAATAATTAAAACAAGAGAGCTGATAAATTTAAGAGGAATTTAGCAAATTTAATCAGATTAAGAGCATAGATGAAGATAACCTCAGTTACTCCAGTGCATTGAGGGAGAAAAGAAAAATATAAGCATGAGTAGTGATTCTATAAATGCGACTCTTCAATTAAAAGCCAAATGTCGTTATAATTAATTTGATTATTAAATCATTTTATGATCACCAAACAGTAATAAATATTTAATAGCGATAATAGTTAATTATATAAATGTGAAGTACAAAGCCTAAATAATATCGACTTATTATTTTCAGAGAACAAAATAATGATATACTATATTAAAAGATATCGGACGAACTCAATCTGAAAGCAACTTTAAAAGCTAGTACTAATGAAAAGCAATAATGATAAACAATTACAAATAATTAATATAAAATTCAATATTAAAACTTTAATTTTAGTATTAACTGCTGAAAATGCCTATATAAAAATTATTAAAATAGCTAGAGACACTCTTGATTAGAAGCGGATTAATTATAATTATGACAAAATATTAAAAATCCTCTATAAAGCTTAGTTAATCAGATTAAATTAAACAGTTATTAACTCAGATAGTGGAATCTGAATACTAACTATCTATTTAAATATCTAAAAAATTATTAAATAGTCTATTAGCTTAAGAAGAAAAATTATTAGCAGAGACTTTATAAAAAAAAGCAATAAAAGAAGGAAAATGTGGAAAATGAGTCAGGATATATTAACAAAGCGTAATTGATTGGTCAGTTAAAGCAAATCATAGTAGGTGAAAATATTATTAGATAAAAAACTTTAACGAAGAAACTGTTCAGGTCAAATGATATCAAAATAAGCAATGTTTTATTATATTTTTAGGTAATTATTTCAAGATTTTAGGAATAAATTACTTATAGGAATAGTTTGAGGAAATCTTTATAACCTTTTCATGTATAGGATGATAAATAAATTTATTGAATAATTTTTAATAAAACTCAATTAACTAGTGAAGTGAAAGTTTAACACTAAATTTAATCAAGAGTCATTTTAAAAAAAAAATTTTTAACAGTTTTAATAAGATAAAATCTAATTCATATTTTAAAATGAATTTTCTTTGAGGGTATTTATAAGTTCATTTTAAAAATATATTTTAACGGTAACTAAGAATTTTCAAATTTTTAAGTATATAAAACAAGGTAATCCAAATGATATTGAAAAATTTAAATTCCTCAAATATCTCATCACTTGAAACAATTAATAATCTGACCCAACTAAAAGAAAATTATCTTTAAAAAAAACATCTATAATCATTAAATAATAGCCCAATTTCTACAGATTGATTTTATATAACTTAAAACTTCAATAAAACATTAAAAAAACCAAAGAAATAGCTTACCCATATCTACATATAAAATATAAATCTCCATCAACCCAATAATTAAAATGTTTCATATTATAAGATAAAATTATGGTTAAAAATTAAATAATACTAAGTAAATACTGTTTAGCAATAGAAATTTAATTGATAAGTAATAAGACAGGTTAATTACACCAATTAAAAAATCTATAATTAATAAAACTGGAAAAATAAACTAGAACTAAATAATTCTATACGACTTAAAGCTCCGTTAAATGAAAAAATACCTGAGAAAAGTGAAGATAGTATAAAAGATGAAATAATCAGTGACTTAAGTTATTTATTCTAAAAGAAAGTCAATTTTTTTTGAATGGCTTACAAATGTTCATCTAGTAATTATTTATTTTTAGTCTTTTAAAGTAATATATTAGCACTCTTCCGTAAAAGTTAAGTTTACAAATAATTATCGAATTAATAACTTATTATTCATTGTTTAATGTGATAAGGTAATCATGTGCTCAAGGGTATATAAATATTAATTATTAGGAAGAACATCTTAAATCTTTTAATAATTATTGATATTCCATGTTTCATTTATCATTAATAACGATTAATTCTCCAAAAATTAGACAAAAGGACTCTTTGTCTAAGCACAAATTGTCATATTAACTATTAAATATCTCAATAAATAATTGCAAAGAAATGTTGGATCATCCAGGTTTGTAGAGCCGAAATACATATTTAACATATGCAAAGAGAATTAAAGGTCATCAATGAAAAGGCTCACAAATCTTATCATACTAATGCATCTTTTAGCTTCTCGCTAAATTAATAATTTGTTAATGCCATATTTGGCATATGAGTTAAGCTTGAAATATATTAATATTTTAAATTAAATAAATTCTAAATTTATAATATATATCAAATCTTATATCATTAAAAAATGCTGAGTATAAAATAAAAAATTTTTTTACTTACATTCTTTGATTTAAATTAGAAAGCTAATGTGCATTGGTGCCTTTCAGTTATTCAAGTAATTTCTATATTTAATTAATGCATTAAATATAATTTTACTAAGAAATAATTATGCAAATCAAGGATTCTTATATATCTATATAAAGTTTTGTTAATTCTATATGGAATTATACTAAAGTAAATAGATTTAAACTTGATTCATGAATATGCCTTATAAAAATTTTCTATCCACAAATTTCATTATTTTAAGATACTTAGAACAAAAATCTATTAAAGTATTTAGTTGTTAAAAATCTTTATAGAAATTGAATTATATCGTAATAAAATAAAATATAGAGTGATTAAAGCTGATAAGCGATTTAAAAATTTCTTCAGTTTTAAGTATAAAAATAATCTTATAAAATTAGCTTAGTGATATATATAAATCAAATTATATTAAAGAAATTAGGTTATATGATTAAATTGATGATAGGATTATTTTAATTAAAATACTATTTATATGCGTTACCTGCATTAAAAAAGTAGGTAACGGACCTTGAATATTATTATAACTTTTAAATATTAAAAATGAGTAAAATTTTAATCAGAATATTAAAGATGGAATGCATTCAAATATGATTGTTTTAATAAGGAGTTAATATTTTAGAATGATTCAGGTTCTTTGAATTTAGGTGAGACACCTAATAAATTATAGACATAGAAATGTGACAGTTTATTCATTAAACTTCTTTGAAGACTTTCTAGGTCAGTAATGAAAACATAAAAAATGCCTATTAAATTTATTCTATTTTATTATAATTTAAATGAAGTCTTAGAGAATAATCAAGCTATTAACCTATTGTATTCGGAAGAGCAGGACGATATTTCAAGGAAGCAGATAACTAAAAGAGAAAAAAAGTTAAAGAAATGGTAATGATTAATTGGTAGTTGCACAAATTTATAAGAGTCATTCTCATGATGAACTTTACAAGACAATCAGTCTCTGATAATATTATTAAATTATTATTTAATTCTCATCATATATTCAATCTTCTTCCTTAAATTCTGATTTTTCCGTGAAATGAAAAAGTTTTCTGCTCAGATTTCAACTTTATGATCAGGTATATTAAACGTATGCCATAGCGGCAACGAATATTTCTCAAGATACTGGACCACAACCTTAGTATATTAAAGCTTCCTTATTTTTAACTTCCCACATTGAGTAATTTTGTAAACCAACATTCAAAACCCCAAAACCCTTTCAGTAGTTTGATTGAGTTTTTAAATGATTTAAGTGGACAAATTAAGCATACTATATTAGAGTTTAAAAAAGGTTTATGTAGGGGTTTAGGGTTTAAATGTAATGTAGATTAGTGTGTAATATAGGTGTTTTATTTTTATTATTCACTCATACAGTACTTTTGCATTATTAGGCAACTTTCTAAACTTTATTTCTCGTATCCAGTTATGATTTAATATATTGTATGGTCAGCTCTGTTATTAGACTTAATGATTATCTACTCCACCATATCTTTCATTTTACCTTTTATCTTATTCTACTCTATATATTGCTGCATTATCTGCTTTGAATCTTTCTCTCTTTTACAACTATAGTAATCATTTTTTTTTCTTGCCATATTGCATTCACAAATTATTGCTGCTAGAGCCCATATACTCCACTTAATATCACCATCTCTACAATCCTCTCTTTCTGGAAAGTATCTAGGAGTACCATGCACTTTGCCAAGTACTGAAGCTTCAACTAGATATATTTAAATCTAAATTACTACTCTGATGTAAATAGTTAAGCATTATATTCTTAGGCTTCAAATCTAAATGAACATATCCTGAGTGTGCAGCTCCTCGATGGCTTTACAAACATTTGTAAGAATAAGAGGTAACTACTTTGGTATCCTTTAATCTTAAATATAGTACATTAATGTCATTTAGTATAGAGGAAGAAGAAAAGGTACATGATCTTTGATCAAGCAGAATAGCATCGAGCTTTATTATAAATCTGCACAATCTATCTCTTGATTTAGTAAGTGCTTGGTATTAATTTACGAATTCCATTTGATACTTTTCATCGCATTTGAAGTAGTTAAACTGTTATATCTTGTATGAGAATTACTCATCTGTTATAATTTTCTTCTCAAACTTATCCTCAAGGATAAAATAACTTTCTTTACACTCTTTAAGGTCAATTATATTCAATATTGGAAGTTTAAGTTAATGCATCTTAAGAGTCATTTTTACTATCTCTGAGGCTGGGAGGTATCTTACTGCTTTAATAAGTAAATTTTCTTTCTTTTTTTTCTTTATTCCAAAGTTTCTAAAGAGTCTCTTGGCTTTCTTTTTTAAAGGAAGACCTCATCAGTCTATGGATCTCTTAACTTCAAACTTTTTTCCATGATGGTTTTTTTAGATAAACTTTTAGATCCCTTGAATGATTGTATTATTTATTACAGTAAGGGCAGAAATATTTTCCATCTATCTTATCATGCTTAAGAGAGATTGGGCTTGTTAAAATGCTGCTCTAAGATATGGAACTTAAGAGCAGATTAATAGGTGAAGTTCTTCTCACATTCTTCACATAAATGTAATGCTTTTATTTTTTTTTTATCTTCCTTCTCTTCAACCATTTTTATTGGAACTTTGAAATTGAATTTCTTAGTTCTGCATTTCTATTTAACAACTGAATTGCCATTCAAAGACTGATGCATAAAGTTAGTAAATTTCAGGTTCGTACTTCGTTGAAGCAATGCAAGTCTCAATTTTCTTTTGATTCATGAAAGAAATTTTTTGCTGGCTAATGCCAAGCAATGCCGCTTTTCTAAGTAAGTTATAGCTCATTTTTTAATGCAATTATTAATTATACAAGCTGTTTAAATTATACCTTTATACAAAAGTAAGAGCATATCCTCAAAGATTTAAAGAGGTTTAATGAGAACAGTATACGAGAAATTGGCCTTATATTTCTTAATTTTAATGATAATTTATATACTTATTCATCCATTTTATTCATTAAAATGCAACAAAATGTGCTTTGTGAAGTTAGGTGGTGCTCCTATAGCTGTTTTTGTAAATTTAGGAGAGGAAGTTTTAAAATTTAATTTTTTGGCTAGCAGGTGATACACACCCTCCCCCTTAATGTATTATTTTATTTTTGTAGTCTGTCAAAGATTTTGAAGCTAAGCAAGATTTTCTTAAGAGACTTTTGTTTGCAAGCAATAGTTTTCGAGCTATGACAAAAACAAAGTTCAGTGATATGTCTAAAAACATCATAAAAATGTAAAAAGATTTCAAATTTATAATTATTTTTATCTTTAGCTTTCTGAAAATCATATTTTGTTAGGGGCTTTTATCTAATTCTGAGCAAAAATAAAATTTAATAATTAAATTTTTGCTCAGAATATGATAAAAGCCCCCCAAAATAAATTTTCAAAAAGCTAAAGATAAAAAATAATTTGAATTTTTTTTTACATTTTTATGATGTTTTTAGATATAAACTGAACTTTGTTTTTGTCATAGCTCGAAAACTATTGCTCGTAAGCAAAAGTGTCCAAAGAGAATCTTGCTCAACTTTAAAAACTCAACCTGAACTTGATGAAGAAAATAGTATATTAGTTAGCCAATTTTTTTAATGTACCTACTAATAGGGTTTTGAACTTTAATATAACCACCTAATTAAATTAATTATTATTAGGAGCAATTTAATGGAGAAAGTTTATAAAAATTGATATAAAACTCTGAAACTTGGAGAAAGTTCCTCCATCTTTCTTTATATATGTGATGAAGGTTGACCTTAAGTTGGATCTCTCTATTTAGACGTAAGATTTTAGTAAGTTTAGAATGGATATCCATAATTTTAAATTTCATAAAATTTTATAGAAACTAGAAGCAAGATGGAATCTATGAATGATGCAAATAAGAGAACATAATCTCAAGATTTAATAGGGAAATTTAGAAGTAACGAGGACCTCTACAGATAATTGGTATAGCAGGGTAAGGTTTTATCTCTAATTAATATAATTTTTATAATTGGATTTTCTTGATAACTTAGGAGGGTACAAAAATCTCATTCTTAAAAGCCTTAAAAAGTGAAGAGAAAAAAGCTTTTAAGTCTAATGAAATTAGGATGACAGAGATACCTAACTACCCAGAAATATCTGTAACAAATCTCTATGAGGATGCTATGAGTGATCCTCATTTTGCTCTCTACCTACCATCGAAGCTACAACTCTCTAATAAGTTGCCAGAGAAAAACTTCTTCTTTTGTGTTCTTGGAACTCTGAAGCGTGATTACTTAAATGAAGTTATTCAGGAAGCTCACAAGAACTGCTATAGCATCTTCCCTGAAAAAAAGAGAAGCAAGGTATTAAATAAATGATACCTTGCTCTAGGAATTGCAGAAGCATCCTTTCATCTCAAGTAAGATTAGACTTCTAACTTTAAAGAAAAACCTGTCACTGCTATTTTTTTTATGAAAGAGCGCAGCAAATTAAATAGAGAGAGAAAGTCTCAAGTAAATCATGAACTTAGCAAAAGACTCTACAAGGATATATAAAAGCCAAAGGAGATGAACCTTGATGCAGGAGCTTTCACTAAGAGAAGAAATATAGGCAAAGCAAACATTAATAGGAAGAAAAGAAAGAGAAGCCAAATCCCTTTATGGGATAATTTAATTTGTAACTTCTTCATTAGTTTAAACTTAAAACTTATTTATATACACAAAATCTCCCTTCTCTTTCGCATACTTTTGATTTATTATCGCTAACTCTTTTAGCAGCATTCTTAATCAAATATACTTTATCTATCTTAAATTCGTGCATCAAGTAACAGAACAATAGTTTCTTAGAGTGACCTTTCAATAACCCCCAATATAATTCAATTCCATTGAATTGAAAGCTGTAAGTAACATTAAATACATGTGTTATATTTATCCTTTCATATTCTTTCCTTGAGTCTTTAATTTTGTGAACTGATAAATTATTTATAAACAGGATGATCTCTTAGTCAGCGTATATGTCTCTGAGTTATTGTAAAAACTTAATATATTATTAAGTCTTTATAGAACGAGGGTGAATAGCACAAACCTTGAGGCTACTATTTCACTGATTCCACCAAGTATAGATGGGTGACTATTTTAATCTTTTAGTCATAAACTTCAATATTACTGTACCTTTTGTACCAAGACCTCGATATGAAGGTATTGAATGTTAACACTGTTTCATCAACATGAATGAATTTGATGTTATTATTAATAGCTCTCTGCATTTAATCATATATATAATTTAAATTAGTCTTATAAAATGGAGCATTAAAATCAATCTTGACTCTCTTGTAGTATATTCCATTCTGTATATATATAATAGCTATAGATAAGCAAAGAAGTTAAGCTCGGGAAATTGGCGAAGAAACATCACAGCTCTTTAAGCCAGAGAGAATGTGCCCATTATTTTAGAGTATAGTCATTGATGAGATAATCAATATGATGCTGTTAAAACTTCAGAGCCTTATAGGCTTAGAATTAAGCTACTATCTCTTCAAATTCAGTGAGACCTAACAGTTCTAGTAGATTAATGATAATGCCTTGCTATAAAAGTATAATTTAGAAAAGGCTTAAGTAACTCACTATAATCATGACATCCATATCGCAACTTAAATAGTAAATCAATGTAGTCACTGTCATAAATAGACCCCAAACCTAGCATATACTCACTAAAATTACTAATATTTATAACCTAAACCCCTACATAAACCTTAATAAAGTATGCTTAATTTGTCCACTTATATAATTTAAAAACTTAATCAAACTACTGAAAGGATTTTGGGGTTTTGATTAGGTACTCTGGAATACTAAATATAATATTGTAGGAATACATTCGAATTTGGGAAATTAATTTAAATTAAAATAATTATAAATCAAAATCTTGACAGTTAAAGTTGGCCAATTTAAACGATTTTGAGCTCATTCGATAGAGAATTCAAAATTAGCTGGACTTTATTATTGGCGGTACTATTTTATCGCATCCACAGAACTAGATAACTCGAGTTTAATTAAATGCATCTAAATTCAGAAAATTATACACTCACATTAAAGTCAAGTTATCTAGCTCCAGGGATGCGATAAAATAGTACCGCCAATAATAAAGTCCAGCTAATTTTGAATTCTCTATCGAATGAGCTCAAAATCGTTTAAATTGGCCAACTTTAACTGCCAAGATTTTGATTTATAATTATTTTAATTTAAATTAATTTCCCAAATTCGAATGTATTCCTACAATAAATATATTTTCACAGATCATATTAAATAATTTTAATCTTAATACATAATACTAATATCTTCATTTAAAGTTAATAGAAAGATTGAGTAAGAAGCATGCATACAATTATCCTCTTTTTTTGTTAAATTTTATAATAACAACAATATTCATTTATACTTTTACTTAGCTCACATAAAATGCTTTTATTCAGATAAATATCATCAATTTAGTATGACACTTTAAAGTATTTAATATATTTGAACAATTATATCAGTTTAAATCCAATTAATAAGAACTTAAGTTTATTTTTTTATATTCTTATATATTTTTGAAAAAATTAAAAAATCTTTTCCAATAATTACTAACCCAGCATGTATTTATATATGCTTAAAATAATTTTAATAATTAAAGATAATAGCTCTTTTTGATTTTTTGAAAAATCTTTTATGATTAATAAAGCGTTAACTCATTGAGATCTAATTTATTATTATTTGTAGCTAGTATTGTTTTATACAAAATAAATAATATATTGTCGATTTCTATCAGGTATGCTGACTTACTAGCTATAAGACCAGAACCCTTAATATGTAGCTCTAACATATTCCTATTAAGTCTCATCGATAATAAATGAATAACTGTGCATTATTTGAAGACATAATATCAGTGCTTTTCATTGTACAATTAGTAAAATTTTAAGCTTCTGCTGTATTTCTGTAGAATCCAAAGTTTTAAATATTTAAATTTATTTTTCTTATTGACAACATTTTAACCGCTTAAATGAAGAGATAGAAAATGACTCCAGCTAACATTTATTGAATTGTGATGTTAAGATGGGGACTTATAGAATTGCTGTTTATTCCCTTAAATTAATGAAAATTATAATAATATTATTATTTAATTTGAACCTCTACGATATGAATGCCGACTTCTTTCGATAATCTGGACAGCTTTAATATCTATTTGATATCAATACTAATGATTCTTACGTTTGTATTTGTTTTTTGTTGTTTGTTCTATCAACTGCTTTTGGAACATCGCTTACTAAAGTGAATGATTAATTCCTTGTATATTTACTAGAGGGAATTGTTGAACCTTTAATAAATCCTTAGCAATTATAAAATTTTGTAATTAAATTGCACTTAAGCCGCACAATTAACTTTACTAATAGTGAACGTGCACGGTGCGGAAGCTGGTCTGTTCAGTATGTGACCAAACAACCCTGGCTCTTGGACGGAGTTGACGGAAGTCCAAAAATCAAAGCATGAAACTGTCTGATTATCTATATGGCTAGCTTAAGCCCAAATATTAATTTTCTTACAGCTTTAAATAATAATAATAATAAACTTCACTAATTACTTACTAATTTGAATTTAGAGTTATGCCTCTCCCTAAATTAGTTTATTAGTCAATTAGACAATTTATCACAGTTAAAATCGACTAAATTTTAAATCTGCAAGTATTTGTACCTAATCTAAATAATATTTAACATAAACACACCTAATAGAAGGAGTAAAAATTATAAATAATTCATGAATCTCAAAATTATATATTCACTTACTTTAACTTATTTATGAACAAAAAGGTATAATAGAATTGATCCTTTTAATTTTCTGAATTTGTAAATTTAGAAGAGATTTTCCCAATAAGAATTTATTGTTTAAGTTTTTTAATAACCATATTAACAATTTAATTATGCTTGATTGCTAAATAAGATATGAAATCCTTCTCATATTTTCTTTGTCTGAAATTACTTATCTAATGCTTGAGCTACATTCTGGATTTTCATTTTAAGAATGTAGCAATGATTGAATGTATTAAATAAAAATGCAACTCATAAAAATTAGAGTTTTTCAAAATTTAACTAAAAAAATGGGAAAAAACAAAGAAAAAGATAGATATTAATTTTATATGACAAAAGAAGATGGATACAGAGCAAGATGAGCTGATAAATTTTAGCAAATCGACGAAGAGTTAAACATTTTAAATGAGCAATAGAGTCGTAGATTTCATATGCAGTACATAATGATGGTCCTATTCTCTTTTATCTAAGAAATTAAAAGAAACGGATTTTAATATTATCAAGACTAAGAGACTTATATATTCAGCATAATTACATTAGATTTATTGTCTTTTTTATTTCAGTTACATTTTTTAGATGACAGTAATCGAGAGTTTACAAAAATTAAAGGATTTATTACAAGAGAAAAACCTGAATAAAAAACGCAAGTTTTTGAAGCAAAGTCTTCAAAATTGGCAGTTAGAAATGGAGCTCCAACATCATAGGATCATTAATTTAATTAGATTTTTTACCATTGATTATTGTTTGCAAGTTAAATAAAATTATTGAATATTTGTCTGGTTACTTTAGCTGCAGTAATAATTTTCGTGCAAATTTAACTAATAATAAACTTGTTCCCTATTTTTAATAGTAAAATCAGACTTTTATCACCTGAAAATAATTATTTTGCCAAAGTTTTTCAGTAAAAATAAAAAAAACTTACTTCATAAATAGATTAACTGATATTTTATGATGATTTTTTATTCATAAATAAATGCTCTAGAAACTTTAATATTGAGGGTTTCAAAATTATTTGATGTCTTAACCAAATAGAGGAATCTGAAATCACTTACCATATATTTATTACTGTAATGAGGAATAAGAAAATGATGGCATCATTACAATAGTTGTTATTTGAAAAACGAAAAATTAAATTCAGCATGAAGTAACCGCTTAACAAATAATCAAAAGATATCCTTTAGCACATTAAGCCAATATAAAATCCTATTGATCCAACTTGCATAATTTTTCTAGGTTAAGAAAAATGAGTTTAATTATAATTATTTGTTTAATTTAAATTTGAACAATTTTTTTACAATATTTAAGTGTATTATTTTACTATAATGAAATCTATGGTGCTAGTTAACAAATTTTAAAAGGTACAATAGTTACTAAATTAAATGTTGTTGTTTAACATAACAATCTCTTTCTATGAGTTATTCATAGTTTTATTACCAAGTTCCACTTTCTAAAAATGCCTATATAAACTTAAGGATAATTTTTAAATATATACCAAAGCGAAAAAATTTGTTAGAAGAGTTAGGCTGGTTAATAAAAAGCATTAGTAAAATGGGATTTTAATTCAAATATACTAATTAGTACTCACTCTTAATTATTCAAATGTAACAGAACAGACAACAGCTAAAAGTAATAATTATTTAAGAAATCAATTATGAGTTGTTTATCATACTCATCAAAGGGCTTAGAGGTATAAGAGTTTATTCTTGATACATTAATTCCTATTTTAATAAGTATTTTTTGTAAAACACTAGGATGCTCTTTAGAATTAATGATATCTATTTAATTCTCTTTATCTTAGGTAAGGGTGAACTTCGACGGACTTATCACAAATATAATTTTATTAATTTCTAATCTTATAAGGATAATCAAGCTTATTGTTTATTTTTAGATGCGAATTAAGGGGCATGATTTAATTCAGATTATTTAATGGATTAAATAAAGGGATAAAATATTAAATAAATTTCTACTCGTTGTCTAAATCTAATTTTATAATGGAATAATTATTTATATAATGGAATAATTCTTAATTTATGTTCCTAGATCCTCCTATTTCTTTTAGTATTAAATTAATTTTTCTGTATTATAATTATGTCTATATGCCTCAAGAAATTAAATATTGTAATCTCTTTCAAAATTACATTCCTCTATGATCAAATCTAATAATTAATCGACTTTTGGTATTTTAGGAATGGAACTGTATATTGGCTTGAAAAAATAATATACTACTTCATTTTTGCATTAAACCATTAATTTTCTTGAGTCGAAGGAAAAGATCTAGCTAATCTTTTTCAAACCTTGAAATTAATTTAAATTAATTGTAAAGCTCAAATATCGTAAATGGTGAACCTTATGGATAAGTATTATATATATCAAGCAATCAAATATCTGCCATATATTTAGTGCTTAATAATCATCGTTAGGGATTTATTACATAAATTAATTGGGGGGAGGGGGAAGTTTCCTGCACCTGTTTATGATAAAAATACAAATTTTAGGGAAGTTTCCTGAACTTTTTTTATTTTTTTAATTTTTATTTTTTTAATTAAATTAACCATTATAAAAACTATCAACCAACTTCAGGACTATTTTCACATTATAGTTGTACTTTAATTTATTAATCAATAGTCAATATCTATCTTCAGATTCTAACAACTCTGATATTTTTCACCTGATGTTTTTAGGTTCTGCTATATTGATTCCAAATATTTTATCCGATTGTTATTGTAATTATGATTGAATTTTTCTTTACCTACATAATGTTAGACTATATTTTTTTGTATTTCTTTAATGATGAGCAATATGTTCTTAATATTAAATGGGTTCAAAAAAATATTAAATTTGTTAATTTATGTCAAATTTATTAAATTTAGCATAAATAAATTAAAGCGAGCAGAAAACTTCCTCGAGGCAGGAAACTTCCCCCTCATTAATTCAAATACCTATAGATTTAGTAAAAAGTACTATACCTGGGTTTTTAATACTAGTTTAAAGACCATTATATTTTTTCCAAATGCTCATTTCTGGGTAACATGGGAACCACAAGCTGTTTTTAAAGTTTCTTTATTTTCGTAATTTTACTAAAGTCAAAGACTATTGTTAGAGTTTAATAAAAGTCAAGCAGTTTTTATGTTCAAATCACTTTGACAAACATCACTTTGATGCAGATAATCAATTCCGGAGATAAGTTTTTTATAGTTTTTTACAGGTCTGTTTTATTTCTCAGTTTCTTTTTTATGTGAAGCTATGTTTTAAACAGCTTAAACAACGAGATATCGCTTAGTATCCCTTCTCCACAAACATCTCCTTGTCATTTTCAATTATCTGCTTAAGCTGAGGATCTTAGAAATTCATTACAAAATAGCTTTAAAAATAGCTGTTACACTTACTTCATAGAGCAATATAACACGAGGATGCCGAACTTTTTTATGTATCTTAATTTCTCCTATGATTTGTTCAACAAATTAATTTTTACTTTTTCTAGGATTTTACTACAATATCTTATAATAAATATATATTCATTTATCCGTTAAAAAATAGCTATTATTTAATAATGAATACTTGTAAATTTAATTACCTTTTCTCTAGATAAGCATGCTTACATTGTTTAACTAATCCAAAATTGATTTTTCCAAGAGCCTTACCTAATATATAATTAAGAATTAATAATATATCTCACTAAATATATAATGTCCAGAATCTACTCTTGAGTTTATAACTGAGTTGGTTTTCATAATTCATTATATCAATCCTTTTTAGTAAAATAATTCAATAAAAGACTTTTCATCCTTATCACAAAAAAATTTGAACTTATTTTAAAGTATATATTTAATTATAATTAATATTATATATTTAATCTGTATGTATTCATTAAAATTATCAAAAATTTATTTTTATTACATTAAAATTATTAGATAAGTAAAAAAAAAATTATATTTAAGTTACCTTGAATTATAAATTGATTTACATTTATATAATCTAATTTTCAATTTAATTAATACACATAATATTTTGATTTTAATTATTAATCCAGTAATTATTGCTCTTTTTAAGCTTTGAATTTGTAATTGAATTATTATTATAACATTTAACTATACATAGCTTTACAAAACTAAAAAGTTTTTTATTAAAAATTAGTTAATATATTTCTTAGAAAAAATATTCTTATAAACTTTACATGCACGCATAAATGTTTGAAAGTATAAATAAATACAGTAATTATAAATCTTAAATTTATGATTATTTAATCATTTTTTGTCTATTCTAAGCAATATTACTAAATATTGATAACATATATAAGAATTAGGTAAATTTGCATAAGATGAAATCAAGAATAACGATATTTAAATAAAGCAGCATCATGACTTTGGTAAGCTTATTATACTAATTAGATTTTGATTGTAAAGAAATTAAAAATAAAATTATCCAGAAAATATTTAATTAATATTATAGTAATTGTCTTAATAATGAAAATCTCTTTGAGTATTTTACCATTCTGACAGTATTATTCATTGCTTCTCTCAATTTCCTAATTAAAACATTGCTGTCACACATAGTGTTTCAACTGCAGCAGTCCAGTGAGGTATAATCCTAAGGATTAAAGATTAAAATACCATAGTTTATTTTTCAAATTAAGATGAATAAGCATCTTGAAAAGAGCTAAGGAATTAAAAATTAAATAGCGTGCAAGATCATCAAAATAACAATATACTCAACCATCAAACTTAGTTAAAATTCTTAAAGCTAAAGTCAGAAAGGAGCCAAATTTATGAATGAACTCCCTAAACCACTAATCAATAATAACATCAAGAACACTTTAGAAGTTAGGAATAATTCAATAGTAGGTAAGTCCTCAAAATAATCAGGAGAATTGAAATGGATTCTCAAATATTTTCGAATGATAAGTTATATTTTTAGATAGGATCATTTGCAAAACAAAAGAACAATCGGACATGCAACTAATTGATTAGAAGGCAAAATAGAAGAATAGGTAATTCATACTGATTATTTTATGATTTTGATATATACTCATAACTCATTTTGATCAGATGACATATAATAAATACAACTATGCCTTGAAGAAGCAATGAAACATCACAAATTAAGTGTATTTATTTGAGCTAATATAAGTGAGAACGAAAAAGGAAGACAAATTATGACCCTTTAAATTGACGAAGAAGAATATTCACTGACCCAATAACTCTAGCTTTATTTGAAAGGATCAAGTGTAAGATAAAATAAATAAAAAGGAAGTCAATAAAACACTTAGTAGAAGAACCATTTCACATAGAAAGATTTCAAAGTGTATTCCAGTAATTAATGGATGCAGATCTGCTTCAGATGACCAAAAAAATAATGAAAAGAAAGTTAACGATTGAATAGGGACACTAATCTTTGTTGATAAAGAATCAGAAAATAGAATTCAAACGATGTAGCATTTAAATTAAAATAGATTTACATAATTTTGATTAGATAATATAATTAAGGCTTAATAAAAAATAAAAAGTAAGCACTAGATTTGTTTGGCTTGTGTAATAAAAACTTGGCAGTTATTATATGTTTTTTATTCTTGATTTGAACTTATGCCAATTTACCTTTTTTTATATATTATCAATAATAACTATCATAAAAAAGCTATTAAAATAAGTGTTACAAATTATTTTAATTTGACCAAAAACAATGCAAAAAACAAAACTATAACCTCATTTATATTAATATTACTCATAAAATTAACAAGATCCTATTAATAATAGTAAAAGATTGAGGACAATAATTACCTATCCATTATTATATTTGAATGCAACTCCAGAAACTGGTGATTTATTCACAGCTACACTTTCCGAGTCAATCGCTCACTTACTCATTATCATTGGAGAATACGTTTTCTTTTCAACCGATACAGACGAGCATGTTTAAAAATACAAATAAAAGCGAATAAAGCAGGGACTTATGGTTTAAAATTTGTGGTAAAACTCTGAGTAATTCAGGAAGCCTTTTTAATTCGCAGTATTTCATATGATAGGTTTATTAGAACAACTTACAGTAAATAACAAAAGAATAATTTACGATATATTAGGATAGTACTAAGTAAAACCATTAATCAAAATTATATATTGGTCTATTAATATAAAAATCCTAAATTCAATAAAAAGAGAAGATAAACTTATCATGAAATATGTATTATTTTTGATGAAGAAAATTATTAAATTTAAATATATTTAATTGATTTATTTTTTAGCAAATTCTTAATCTTTCACACATATTTATTTTATTCTATTATTTTTAGTAAAGCTGGGAATAGACTTTTAGATAAAGAACATATCATAGAAGTCTAGCACGAAGACTATTATTCAGTTATTGAAGAATCATTTATTTTCGAAAAATAAATCTGATTTAGGATGAGAGGAAAGTGCTGAATTAATCTAAGAGAGAAATTTTGTTTTTGATATTGATTTAAAGCTAAGAGTTCAAATCAAATTATAGCTTTATAATAGAGCAATTGAGACAGAGCTCATTAATGAGAATAAATTAAATAACATGAATCAGTGAAGAGTTAAATAACAATTAGCAGTCCTACATGAGGGTATTATGAGGAATTGAAATGACTTGATGTGTAAGTTAAATATTTTCCTGTTTTCGATTACTTGATTGAATGCTTCCAAGATATAGAAATCTCATTATAATTAAGGCAAATATTTCATACAGGAACTTAATCAAGTGGCAATATAGTAACGAGTATAAGAACTTATAGAGATTAGAACTGTATAACGCTAATAAAAATATTTAAGAGAATTAGATTTTAACGATTATAATCATAAAGATATTAAGATTGTTTGAGATGAATATGGAGGCATGATTAATTTTATGAAACACATAGTTACTACTTTAGTAGCCAATCAAACATACCTTATTTCAGCATAGGGTAAGTTATAAAGCAGACAATCATAATTTATAATAAAAAAATCTTTATTAATTTAATTATTTAATCTATAACTATAACTATTTTCTAAAATGCAAGATATTCAACTCATTGCTGCCCAGAGTCGGTTCCCAAATGAAGTAAAGCCTGGTCTGACATTATTGGGTCTGGCAAAAACCTCCAAATTAAGACTAGTCTGGAGCCATTGACTATATAAAGTCGTAAATGCATTCTGGCTTCTTTGAGTGTTTTCCTGTCTTTGCAAATAGAACGTAATCTGTAAGATGGTACTTCATAATATCGTAGACGTTTCATTTTTTCTCTATTAGGAAGCTTTCACTATTGTGAGCTGCATACATGCCTGAGCCTTTGTGGAGCTTTAAATTAGCTGTAAGCTTAATCCACTCCCTTTTCAACCTCTCATACACATGCACTCTCAAGAATTCTCTTGCAAGATCTTTTTAAGTTGACAAGCCAGATTATTAAAATGCCACTCTCTTAAACAACTTCTATGGGCATAGGTATAATTTCTTCATTACTCAGAATAGGAAAGGGTACTGAGTGGTTTATTTTATAAGCGGGGACCATCAAAACAACACCATAAAGTGAATTGTATTTTATCATGGAATCTGCTGCTATTACCTCCCACATTTTAATATCTCTGAAGTCTCCATCAAACACAACTGGTTCTGTGTTAGCGTTATTCTCTCAAGATTTCTGATTTTCCCATGAAGTGGAACTAACTCATAGCCATTAAATTACTTCTACTTGAGCTATGCATGGTCTATCATTCTATTTTTTCTATATTGCTTTGGTCTTTTGCAGTCTCTTAAGCCAAGGAGGCTCGTGTTCACTGCAGTCGTTTCTCCTCGAAAATATTTTGTCTGCATCTTCTATTCAAAATACTTTCCCTCTCCTTCGTACCTCTAGCATATATTAAGTGGTAGTTTGCAGCATGAGTACTTAAAGCCCCTGTGCTATCATGGCGTGATCCCGCAAAATTGGCAAATAAATGACTTGACTAAGTCTATTATGGGAAGTTTGCTTGTTCACTTCATAGTTGATTTTTATTTATTTTTGAAAGGTAGATTTCTGTGATCCTATAAATGTCATTGTTTATACAAAGATTTGAATGTTTGATCCGCAAAATTTAAGGAGGCCTGAATTTTCCGCAAAACTTTAGGATAAAATATGGTAAAGGGTTTTATGGTTTCATTTTGGTATGCTCTAGGAAAATCGACTTTTTTTAAAATTATATTATTCTATAATAATAATAATAATAATAATAATAATAATATAACTTTCCTACTCTTATTTATCGTATAAACTATTAATTTTATAAAAAATTTAATAAGATATAAACTATATTAAGCGAATATAATTAAAATGTGGAGACTGTTAAAATTAAATCAAAAAAGAGATCAAATAGAATTATGTTCATATCAATACACATGTATTAAGATCAAACAGTCACTAATTTGAATTAAGTTTGAATATAAGCTCATATATCTTTAATTAATTAATCATCTATATAAAAATGGAATTTTTGTTTTTTTCAACTTTTCTGATTCATTTCTATTTTAGGGCAGTGAACTAGTTGATGGTGTAGCTGATCTTTAATTTTTTCTTTAAATTTTTCATAGATATCTTCATCATATCTTCAGGGTATCTTCACGATATCTTCCTCAAAAAATAAAAAGTGTGGAGAGTGTGGAGTTTAACAATAATAATAGTAGCAATAACAGCAACAATAGAAGCAATAACACTAATAAAATCAATATCAAGCATTGTTAAAGTCTGGGGATTTTTACCCAAAAATCCAAATTTTAAGAAAATTGATGTCTAAATACTTAGTGTTGAAGATGTAAAGTAAGATGATGATTATGAATATGAAAAAAATCTCTGATTTTTTAATATTTTGAAATTCCATTAGAATTTCAAACAGACTTTAACAATGCTTGATATTGATTTTTTTAGTGTTATTGTTGCTGTTATTGCTACTATTATTATTGTTAAACTCCACACTCTCCACACTTTTTATTTTTTGAGGAAGATATCGTGAAGATACCCTGAAGATATGATGAAGATATCTATGAAAAATTTATGAAAAACTTAAAGATCAGCTACACCATCAACTAGTTCACTGCCCTAAAATAGAAATGAATCAGAAAAGTTGAAAAAAACAAAAATTCCATTTTTAGATAGTTGATTAATTAATTAAAGATATATGAGCTTATATTCAAACTTAATTCAAATTAGTGACTGTTTGATCTTAATACATGTGTATTGATATGAACATAATTCTATTTGATCTCTTTTTTGATTTAATTTTAACAGTCTCCACATTTTAATTATACTCGCTTAATAATAAAAGCCTATCTATAGATGAAGAAAGCCCATTATTTAGATAAATTTATAATAGTTACTTGTTTAAAAATAATAATAAGAAATAACTTTTTCCTCTAAGATTAGTAATAGTTTAACTAAAATTGTAAATGATTTCTAAAATAATTTTATAAGTTTACTGTTATTAGCAGAGTTCATAGTGCTAAATTCATTCATTTTATAATTTATAATTCATCTTTTAATAACCCCTTAGTGAAGCAATGGGTTTCAACTAAGAATACAAAAGAAACTCAGTATTATTAGTTAATATTACCTTTGTATAAGTAAAATATTTGAACTTAGAGCTATACTGTTGTCACAACAATTTAAGAAACTGTATAAAATATTATAAACTAAAATAATCTGTTATTTAATTTACTTAATGGTAAAAGTTATGAACATAAGAATAAGAAGGAATTAATTTATTTTTAAATGAATTATTACTTTTAATTGTGCGATAAGGACTTAGAGGGATTCTATTTATATTAAAAAATTATAAATAAATAATTTTATTTTTAATTATTTGATAATTTTGATAGGAATAATTATAGTTGAATAAAAATAGTTTTTCACTTCCAATTTTTAATTCTGGTCAATACCATTATAGTAGACCCTATAATGAATAATATATTGAGATTAAAGATTCTACTCTTGTATCCAAAACTTTAGAATAGAAAATTAAATTAAATTTTATTTACTTCTTTAATTATTTCTTTTATTGCTAAAATTATGGAAAGCTAGCCAGTTTAAGGACATCACGCTAGAGAAATGGAAAGCAAATTTAAATCAAAAAGTGATTTGATAAAATTCCTAAAATTTAGCAGTAAGATAATTTGGCTTACCAACTATTTAGGGCTTGTTTTATACGCATGACGAGCATATCACCATGAGATTCATAAAAGACTTTCTTGCAAGCCGCAAACACCTCTTCAAGACAAACGATGTTATACTTTTTTACGTTCCATACTATGAGGAACTTTCTGTCAAAAATAAATTTGACTAAGTTAAGGATGATCCAGGGATTATGAAATTCATGAATTACTACCTCGACTCTTAAGTACTTTCTGAGAGAAGGTATTTCTATGGGGTGCTTGAGACCCTTTGGCCAAACTATGTGTAGACACTTGTAAGCATGCAAACACAACTCGGAACAAAGTTTGGAGAAAGAAAAAGAAAAATATATAATAGAGAGGATGTCTTCAACCCTTTATAGTGTGAGCCATATTTCTCAAGTACAATATTTAAATAATAAACATAAATATAGAGTCAAAAGGCAAAGCCTTGTAATTCCTAAAAGATAAATCAAAGCCACGATAGAATAAATAAAAACGGAGCTATCATGAAATTTCAGACCCATTTCCTAAATTTAAGGAAAAGGCACAAATCAATTTACCTTATAGCTTCCTCTCCCTTCAGTAAAATATGATATAGAACTTAAGCAGCAAACGAAAGCCAGAAGATGACCTCATGAAATTACTATAGCTGAGGAAATAGAATTTGGAGTTAGTTTGAGTGATATTAGGCTTAACTAATCAATCAAAATAGTATAAAAATAGTAAATAAAATAATCCTTAAATATCTAGAAGTATAAATATAAACACACTTGAGTCATTTTATAATTATTTTTTAGAAATTTGTTTTATTTATTCAATTATTTTTTATACTTTGGGCAAGTAGGAAAGTTATTTATTTTTGCTACTTGGTCCCAATCTTAATATTAATAAATTCAATTAAAATCAATACATAAATTATTTAAAAATACATAATTACTTTTATGAAATTATCAAATGAAATTTATAGCACTTAAAATAAATAAAATAATTTTGCAAACATATCTATTATTAGTAACAAATTTTAATAACTATTAATAATTTATTTTTAATATTGTGATTTATAAAATAAATAAAAAAATGAATAAATAACATTTAATAATTGTAGAAAACTAAATTCATTTATATAATAAATGTTGATCTAATTAATTTATAGTTTTTATTTATATGTATTAATATAAGGACTGGGACCAAGCAGTAAAAATATCTAACTTTTTCTATTTAGTACCAAAGAATATAAATAAATATAATAAATCAAACAAATTTTAAATAAATAATTATAAAACAATTATCATCATAATTTTATATCTCTCTCTATTTTAAGAATTAAATTTTTCTCGAATTTACAGCATTTTGATTTAATATAATGTTTCATTTTTGTTATTGATATTTAAATCATATTTTGAATAATTTCTGGTTATATAGCTTCTATTGATTCTTTTATTATCCCTTGATGCTATATGTCGCTTTAATTAAAGTTTTGTTCTATAAGCTTTACTCTGTATGAGTTTTAAACCTACGAGAAAACTTCCTCTATTGAGTGGAAATTCGACGAATATAGAGCATTGAATAAACAACTCCACTTCTAGATCTTAATTTGATCTTAAACAATTATGCTATGGTGTGACTTAAGGTTGTCCCAAAATATTACTATGTCACTTCTCTTGTCGAATGCCCAAAGATACTCAATCTTAGCTTTAGAATCGACCATCTTCATCGACTTTAATTTTACTTGATACCCTTATTGTCCACGATCCATGTTTATTGCAACTGCCACAGCTATGGTGCTTAGCTTTAGTCCTTCATTGCACAATATCTAATTCTAGCCAGGTTTAGCCCACGATCTCCACTCTACTTTATATAGCTTAAAGATAACTTCGTCAATATAGACAATTTTTTTCCCTTATTCTTAGCATTCGAGTAGCTTTGAAAAACTTTCAATCCTAATTGATTAATTTGCTTAAGTTTGCAGGTGTCAAATTATAGGTTGTCTTTATGATTTTGTACTTAATTTTAAATCTATTGTACTAGTACTGGAGCTATGACTGAATTATTCTGGCCTCAGGCTACTACCTATGAAATAATTTACGCCTCGTTAATAAAGAGTACCCTTTTCCAGATATAAGAGTATAATCTTTCGTAGGAAATTATATATGTTTATTAGTGAGACCTCTCTTAAAATTCTATTTCTAAATGCCTGCTAAAGGTTTGAGATTTGTTTCATAATTATGTGCATCCTTTATAAACATTACAGACACGTTAAGCGCCTTAGCTTTGTGTCTCTAAGTGAACAATTCCTTGCTTAATTTATTATTGTGCTATTGGCCTTTACGAAGTATACGAACATAGTCTTAAAGTTTTAGTAATGGAACTTTGTTGCACATTTAAGATATTATTTAGATAAGACTTTATATTAAAAATTAAATTAAGTATAGACAAATCTTTTTAAATCATGAATATGTTGATGTTAAGAATGAATGCGTAAATATCTCAGAAAAAAGAGCAAGCGTGATGCTTAAATCAGTTAAAAGTTTGCAATTTAAAAAAGTTATAACTTTTTTTTAGAAACTTAAGGATAGAATAAAAAATAAGAATGGACTCAAATTGCTGCTTAAGAGCTTGAAGCATTCGCATAGAAGTCAAATTAGAAGAAGTAGCATGATATTTTTTCTGATAAATTTTAGTCTGATTACCTTATATATGATTTTCTTTCAAGAAGTTTTTCTTAAAACCTAGGCTTTTCTAAATTATTTATGAATTCATTATTAATAAATAAAGAGTGTCTTGCAGCAAATTATTCAATCTCATTCATTTCATAACACCTCATAATTTATATCTGTGATTTTAAACTATGCTTTCTCGCAGACCTTTTGGTAACTTTTACTCATTATTTTTTTTCCTGTATTTGCCAGTATATTATTGTTAATTTAGGTTCTTCCTATAAGTTAATTTTGCCAATGCAATACCATCCTTAAGTACTTCATTCTATTTCGCTCTTAGTTGCCCACGAAATATTTTTGCTGTTAAATTTAGTTTTATTATCAGCCATTTATCATAATTTTTTTTAACTTTGGAACACAACTTGTTTGTACCTCGAGTACAATTCTTCTTGATATTTAAAGTAGTAGCATCTCAGTTGATGTCTTTCATTCTACGAATATCTTTTTCTATTTCTTTAAGTTGCTTATCATATGTAATGCAAGCTATTAAATAATATATAATAAGTAAATAGTTAGTTTGCTTTATTAATATCAAATTCTTATGAAAAAAAGCTTCATAATGATATCTTTTTCTCTTACTTTTAATTATATACTTTAACAAGTAACTCCAGAGACCGAACTGTTTTTTATATATGTTTTCCCCTCATATTATATATTTTTATTAAGCTTATTTTCCTTAATTTTGACTAAATTACAGTCTATTTATTATTTTCTACTGTTGTTTCAGAGTTTTCATTTCGTCCTCTTGGTTTTTCATGTTTTGTTAGTAGTTTTCTTACATAAAAAATTGAATTATTATAAAATATAAAAAAAACAACATTAAAATGGCTAAATAAGTATGGTTAATAGTCAAATAAAATTTAAATACTTCATAGATTGATTTGAGTTGTCTAATTTTTATGATCTTACTAAATGTTCTTCCTTCAGCTAATAATTATATTCTGCTTTATTTCACTCCATTAGTACCTTAATAATAAGCGGTAGAAATTATATAGTTTCTAAATAAGGTTTTAGTTGAATATTATTTAGTGCGAGTGAATATACTTTATATATTTCATGATAGTTTATGCGTAACTTGTCTATTAATACTGCTTTTAAAATGAATATTTTATAATATATGTTATATTGATCATTATTACAAAAATAATAAGTAATCACTTTACTTTTCAATATTTTATTCTTTATCATTTGAATTTTGAAGTTGATATTTATAAAGAATCATTCTTTATCTAATTCTGAATCAATTGGTTTTTTTTTATTATTGCGAAACTTGCTCTTTGTTTATATATCATTAAGATAACTTAATAATTTTAAAATGCATATATTTTTTAAAAAAATTCTAATAATTAATACAAGTCTCGTTTGTATTCCTAGCAATTGAAAGTAAAAAAAGCAATAAAAGCTCCTCAACATTAAACGTATATCTTAGTAGCTTCACCAAAATTAATCCATATAAAAATCCATTAAGTAAATGATAAGTGATAAAGGTTAAGCAGGATTTGTATGCAGAAATTTAACTCGCTCAAAATGAATATTTGGCTAGCCTGTTTAATAATTTCCAATTCATTTTCTATAGAGATGGTATAGAGAAAATAACTTCATTTGCTCATTACATGATATTCTAAGATATAAAATATCTATTAAAAAAAACGGGGGGGGCAACACCTGAACCAGTAAATTATATTCATATTTTAACCTCCCTAAAAGCTCTTTAAATGCACGACTAAGATCAAATAAGGGTCAATAAACATGAATAAAGCATTAAAAATAGATATAGACAACTCCATCATGTCCAAATGATAAAGTTTATTCATGAAAAAATCATATTAAAATTTGATTTTTTATTAATTTTTTTTCAAAAATATTTTGTATTTTATTCGTGAATTTTGATTTAACTAAGTGTTATGTAAGCTATATCCCAACAAGTCACCGATTTAATTCAGGGAGGTATATCTTAATATGAGTTTAGCATATTTATATATATTTTGATTGGTGACTTGTAGGGATATAGCTTACATAACACTTAGTTAAATCAAAATTCACGAATAAAATACAAAATATTTTTGAAAAAAATTAATAAAAAATCAAATTTTAATATGATTTTTTCATGAATAAACTTTATCATTTGGACATGATGGAGTTGGCTATATCTATTTTTAATGCTTTATTCATGTTTATTGACCCTTATTTGATCTTAGTCGTGCATTTAAAGAGCTTTTAGGGAGGTTAAAATATGAATATAATTTACTGGTTCAGGTGTTGCCCCCCCCCCAAAAAAACAATGATTTAGTTTGTTTGTTGTCCCAATATAAGTTATCAATATTTTATGCCAACAGTCTTAATCCTAACAATGCTAACTTTATTACTAATTTCTAGCTGGAAATTTAACCTTAGGTAATAGAATGCTTCTTAGAGATTCGCTCAACTAAACTTTTTCAATAGAAATAAGGCAAATTTAGCTAAATTAAATTAACAAATAGCAAGTTAAGGCAATTATATTATTCTAAATATTTCTTTTAATATTACTTAAGAGTCCAAATAGGGTCCTATGTATCCTTTTTCGAGGCTTACCTTGATTTTTATAAATAAGGATTTACAAGGATAGCGGTATTAGATGTCTTAAATAGTATTCTTTCACAAGTTAAACACTGACCTGGTAATCTACACTGTTTAAAATTTTCTTTCCAAATAAAACGTTAAAGCTGAGTCCTATTGTACAAGACTTTTCGCTGTGTTACATGGCTGATTATAAGTTGCAACCTACATGTTGCTTAAGATAGATTTACTCTGCAAAATAGACGCAGGAATTTCTCAATTTAATAAAGCTTAAGTGTATTTAAAAGTTCAGAAACATAAAGCGAATAAGTTGAAATAAGAATGATCATAAATTAGAAATACAAATATTTACAGAAAATTTCATTAGCATTAGTAGGTTTATTGTCTTAATTCACTGATCTTCTTCTCATCTTCATCAGCATCATCTTTTCTTACTGTGGTTCAAATCAGGAAAAATATTCGCATTCAGCACTTGAGCTTCTCGACGTCAAAAATACCAAAGCTAGAGATGCTGAAGCTGGAAGCTCCTCCACTTCTCTCCTCAACACTGTCTTGCTGGAGATGTTGTTGGCCTTAGAGAATCCACCATATTTAGCCAAAATTTGAGAAATTAAAGATGTTTAATAAATTAAAATTAACAATTTAAATCTTTTTAAGTTTTAATGATCAAAGATTAAATTTGTTACTAATAGATTAAATTTATAAGGGATTTCAAATAGGCTTGTCTTAATTAATTTTAATCAGAAATGTATTAATTAAGACCTTGTTAATTTTAATTTATTAAACATCTTTAATTTCTCAAATTTTGGCTAAACATGGTGGACTCTCTAAGGCCAACAACATCTCCAGCAAGACAGTGTTGAGGAGAGAAGTGGAAGAGCTTCCAAATTCAGCATCTCTAGCTCTGGTATTTTTGACGCCGAGAAGCCCAAGTGCTGAATGCGAATATTTTTCAGGATTTAAACCACAGTAAGAAAAGATGATGCTGATGAAGATGAGGAAGAAGATCAGTGAATTAAGACAATAAACCTACTAATGCTAATGAAATTTTCTGTAAATATTTGTATTTCTAATTTATGATCATTCTTATTTCAACTTATTCGCTTTATAATGATTCATATCCCAATAAATATCAGTAAGATATGAGATAGCTCCAATAAATACTTGTTTTGAAATTCTATATAAAATCAAAATAGTGTTTTGAGATAGATAAATTATTAATAATCAAGATTTAAATATTATAAACTATGAGAAAGCTCTGTTTCAAGGTCTTTAAGACTCCATTATTTATATTTCCATCATCGCATTCCAAATCTCTAGTTTTCATCCAAATTCTGAAAAACATTCACGTTTGAGACCTCTTCGTTTAAGCATCACTTTGAGACACTCTAAAGTTCGGGTTGTAGAAATCTCAACCACTTCTCAGTTTAAGACTGCTACATTGAAGATACTGTTGAAGGAGGAGACTCCATTTTGTTTAGTAGAAATTTAATAAATTTAAGAGATTCAATAAATTAAATCAGGCCTATTAAAACTTTTTAAGTTTTAATGTTTGAAAATTTCTAATCATACTAATAGTTTTAATCTATAACGAAATTTTATTAGAGATGTTTAAATTAATTTTAGTATTAAATTTATTAATTCAAACTAGGCCTGATTTAATTTATTGAATCTCTTAAATTTATTAAATTTCTACTAAACAAAATGGAGTCTCCTCCTTCAACAGTATCTTCAATGTAGCAGTCTTAAACTGAGAAGTGGTTGAGATTTCTACAACCCGAACTTTAGAGTGTCTCAAAGTGATGCTTAAACGAAGAGGTCTCAAACGCGAATGTTTTTCAGAATTTGGATGAAAACTAGAGATTTGGAATGCGATGATGGAAATATAAATAATGGAGTCTTAAAGACCTTGAAACAGAGCTTTCTCATAGTTTATAATATTTAAATCTTGATTATTAATAATTTATCTATCTCAAAACACTATTTTGATTTTAGTTGGATTGAAATTGAAAAATTAAATGAATATTTATACTAATTATACTTACAGTATTTTCTTCAAGAGTCTCGTTTACACCTTCTTAAATATCCAAAGCAGACTAGAGTGCCAAGTAAACGAGGTCATGGTCTCTTGAAAAAATGAACACAAAGAATTCTTCGACGCAGTTAAAAATATTTATTCTTAAGAATGACTTTTAGCTTTCTAAAGAAGATTTTCACATTTATTCTTGTAGTAAATTTATATATTTTTTCTATAACAATATTTAGATTGTGCTCTGGATGAGTGTCCTATCATAAATAACTGATTCTATGATTAACAGAGCGCCCCAACTAAATAAAATTATCTATCTGTGTTAGAAGAATAAAAAAACTAATAGCAAGGCAGAGTTTAATCTGATGGAAATTTAAACAACGATGAAGAAGTTGTTGAATGATTAAATAATTAATTTATCAAAGTATGTTTAAATTTCTTAATTAAATTTACAGTGATTTTAATGCAAATTCAATTAAGATTAAAGTATGTTTCAACATATTCTTAATTAGAAATGTCATCGACAACATCAGCTGCCAGATATATGTCTGAAGGATCTCAAATCGTTAGATTATTTCGAAGAAGAGAAAATCGAAAGCAAAAAGCTCAAAATGATGAGCATAGTATCCATAAGTCAAGAAATGTTATTTAATAAGGCATATCATGTCTTGGGAAAATATTCAAAAATTCAAGACATGCCATTTAACGATTTGCATTAAGAATTAATCTTTATTCTGTAGTTTTAAGTTATAGATGAAATGAATTATTAATGAATATCGCACTTTAACTTACTTGTTCTAAATTTTAATGTATTTAAACAAATAAATTCTTGCAAAGAATTGATGTTTTTAACAACAATCTCATTCACTTGAAGAATTTCTCTCATTTTAAGCAAAATGCTTCATGGATTCAATTGATTCGTATGTTTGATTTAGAACCTTTTGCTAATCTTGAATGGGTTGATTACTTTTGAAATACATTTAATATAATAGAAAACTATGATCAAATCTGTTCTTTTAATAATTCAATTTAGATTGCAAAAACATTTTAATTATCAATGGACTTTAAATAAATATATGCTTAAGAGTATGCCATTTAAATTTTTAATGCGTTATTTTTATAGACTCTTTCTCTTAATAGAAACTCTTTAGATACAATTGAGAGTCTAGACGTGCTTTATAGTAGACCGATTTTTATAATCTAAAAGAATTAAGAAAATCACATGGGCTTAAACTATATTTGATCTTGAAGACATTAGATCTTTCAAAGAACATATTTAAAAGCCAAGATAACTCCAAAATACAGGAATTATATACTTTTTTTATATATTATCCATTAAATTTGGGAAAATTTTTCAATATTTTTTCATTGAAAACCTATCATTGTTAACTTAACATGATTCCTGTTGATTAATGATTTAAAATCAAATAAATTTAACATATCACTGTTTAATACTAAAATCAAACCATCATTTTAGTCGTGACGTAGACGTATCTGAGTGAGTTGACGTGGCAAACTTCGTGACGTGGCAGTCGTAAAGTAGAAAACTCCGAAAAAACCAATCTCGCTATCACCTAGTCTTCTCCCAAAATCAAGATGTCACACAACAGAGCTTGTGAGATCCAATTCGGTGATAGAAGGTGGAGAAAAACGCTTACCGGTCCCACCGCTGCTGGGAAACGTAATCCCTGTCCTTTCGCTGTGGTAGCTTCAGTACCCTAACCCGGTGTGGGAGAAAAATCCTTATCGTTGGCTTCAATGGTTCCATCTTCTCACTTTCGAAGGCAGAGCGTACCTTCATCCTGCTCCCTATTACCTAGGAAACTGAACTCAAGCCAGGAAATTCATCTATGCAGGGAAATCCTTAGCGTGCAGACGACTCGAGGAGTCTAGGATCTAACAGATTGAACCCCACCGACTGGCCCCTAATGCGTTACGCCCAGCAACCCCCTACCTGCCTCGATAGGCCTTAGTGTAGTAGAAAGCTCTATCAGAAAGTCTCCAGCCTCGGGCCACTGTGGGTCACCCTATCCTTATAACTTTCTAATTTAATATATGATTCCTGTTTCAATTCAGTACAGAATAGAAAGTTTTATAGATTTTAAATATTGTTCAATATCCTAATATAATTAACTAGATAGTGTTGAATCTTTGAGAAAATAAACTATTTAGGGAGAAAGTTTGCACAAATTTCTAAATATTTTTATTTTATTACATGGCTTAGACTTGAATAACATATAGCTTCTTCTTCTTCCAAAGTATATTGCAAAAATATAGTTTGTTGATATAAAATCTATATTTATCACGATATCCGTCTTGTTAGAGCACAAGAAAACAATGTTAATTTCATGAATCAAAGGATAGCTAAGTCAAAATTATTAAATTAAAATTTATTAATTTAGCAATTGGTTGTTAAAGGGAGTTCTGCACAGTTAGCTCTTAAGGCAAAATGAAAACTTAAGAGGCATTAGCAGCAATGAGTGCTGCACAAGAGTATTTTAGAATAAAAATAAAAATACTCAATCCCCTATTAGCCGACCAAGAAAATCAGCATGCAAGGGATATGTTTCAGTGAGTTTATTCTGAAAATGGAAGAGAAAAATTGAAGACTATAATATCGAATATTATTTCATTTCAAGATAATTTAAACGTTAAAAGTTAATTAAATCAATAATGTTTATCATTCATTTTACTTATTTTTATCTTTCATTGTCATATAAAATAGATTGGGATAAAGTTGTTTGAGAACAATTTAAATTTAATAAAGTAAATATTTTTATTTCATTTTATTCTTATAATTTTAAATTCATACATAATGATGATAACCAAACTGAACCATTAAAATTAGCAGCCATCTTTAGTTAGCAATACTCTCTAAATGCCTTCCTTTGTTCGAATAAGACAATCCTTGGCTTTGAAAATCATAGAATCGACATCATAACAATAATGTAATGATTTATTTTACTAAATACTATAAATATAATCTTACTTAAATTTAACGTAATAAGTAAATATATATATATAGAGGGAATAAAAGTTTTAATTATTAAATCGTAACATTATATGTGCTTTTATTTAATGAATCATTTTCTCCTAGGCACTTGCAATTATGAGAAAATGGATGTTATTATATCTTATGGTACTAGAGGTTTAAATCTCGACAAAATAATTTCAATTTGTTTGTTTTATCATATCTAACGATAGGGTTGAACAATATCTTTAATTTTTATTTCAATTAAATTTTATAATAATTATTTTATTTATTTAAATACAATTACTCCAATAATATTATACTAGAATATATTAACTGCTAATTTTAATTTAATAGATTTAAAAAAATGAAATTCTCAGATCTCTATCATCCAATCATTATATTGAATTTATTAGAAACTTATTAATGCCAATATATCTTTATCTTCAACAACTAAGTTATTTAAGCAGCATGTAAGCAAAAATAATTTGAAAAATAAAAATGATTGAGAAGTTTATACAAAAGTAATCAAACTGAACTCAAGAGCATTACATAAACAGTAACCTTAAAAAATTTTGAATATGTAATTGATTACATTCAAGTTAGAATTGTAAAATTTCAAAGATATGTTAATCTAAATCACATACATTGTAATTGTATTGATTTTTTGTCCTATAGATTTAGTCTTGCGAAGAACATAATCTTTTTTACTACTTATTTTTTATATTCAAATAATTACCAATATATAACATAATTTTTTAAAAAAATTAATCAATTATATTATGATAAGAAGAAGATTTTTTTTTCTCGAATGTTTTAGATCTTTAAAACTGCAAATAAAGTTTACTTATAATAAATTTTATTAAGGTAAAAGTTTTTGAGAGTAGGAAAATTTTTAATTAATCTAATTTAGCATTATAATGACTATGAGAGGAAGTCTTTAATAAATGAAAGAAAGTACAAATATGCAAATATGAGCGCACAATGAAATAAAAAAATCTCAGATTGTTTATTATGGATAGGTCAATGACATAAGTATGATTTAGCAGAGGTCTGTGGAATCACAAATCCGCAGAGTTCCGCAGAGGGTCTACAGTACTTTTCCGTCGCACGCCTCATTTGTCTCAGATGCGATTTTTAATTCACAGAATCCATTAGGCTTATAATGCCATATTTTTAATTAATTCTTTATAATCATAATAAATTAAGGAATTTAATTCTAATTTTAAATTAAAACTTAAATATATTAAACTTTGTTAAATTTCTCTATACAGAATTCTGATTAGTGATACATTATTTATTTAGTAAATAACGTAAATTAATTTATTCCTTAATTTATTATGATAATAAAGAATTAATTAAAAATATGGCATTATAAGCCTAATGGATTCTGTGAATTAAAAATCGCATCTGAGACAAATGAGGCGTGCGACGGAAAAGTACTGTAGACCCTCTGCGGAACTCTGCGGATTTGTGATTCCACAGACCTCTGCTAAATCATACTTATGTCATTGACCTATCCATAATAAACAATCTGAGATTTTTTTATTTCATTGTGCGCTCATATTTGCATATTTGTACTTTCTTTCATTTATTAAAGACTTCCTCTCATAGTCATTATAATGCTAAATTAGATTAATTAAAAATTTTCCTACTCTCAAAAACTTTTACCTTAATAAAATTTGCGAATTTCATGTATTTAGAACATTTAGTCTCCATCTAAATTATTATATAATTTTGAAATTTTCTCCAAGAAATTGAAGTCTCTGTTTAATAAGTTAATCAAAATAAATATCATAAAAATGAGAAATTGAATTCACAAAATCATTAGGGTTAAAAAGATAAAAATTCGTAAAAACCTCTAGGTTTAGAGTGTTATAATAGCAGTAGCATTTATCCTATTTATTTGACCGATTATAAAAATGGATTGTATGATATACATTTAAAAGTAATTTTCTAGACTCGAGTAAAAACATTTTAAAATACATTCGGTATATGAGTCAAAACATTAATATGTATTTTTGATAAATAAAAAAAGACCAAACTAATAATCTTTATCTTTTAGAAAAATTATAATTGTTAAGAAAATATAAAGAATAAAATTTTGCCTTGATGAAATGACAGAATTAAAAAAAATATATAGATGAATTTGTAAATAAGTTGCAATAAAAGAAAAAAATAAAATATAATAGGTCCTCAATAATACATTTCGAAATCTTTGAATCTTTTATTAAAAAATGTGAAATTAATAAAAATATCTAAAATCAAAAGAAATATCCCAAAATAAAACCAAAACTAAGGGAACGGGATATAATTAATATAATATCCTGTATGGAAAGGGTGCAAGTTATCGTTTAAATATAACAAATAAGAAGAATTTTATCTGAGGAGGTGACAAAATGATTAAATAAATTGAGATATATAAGAATGATAAAAAAATAAAACAAAGTTTCGCAAATGAAATTAATATTGAGATGATAGACAGAAAGAGAAAAGAGAATAATTTGTAAAAATTGATGCCAGCCAATGATTTTCTTGCTAAAATGAGCGATCGAAAAGTTAGGTTGATTTGCTTTCTTTTTCGTTAAGGTTAATGTTAGCAACCACTATACTTCTAAGCTTTGGCTTAGTTTCGGCTAAAATGAATTGTAAGAGACTAATTGAATTTAATTCCCCTACATTATTTTATATTTGCAGTTTCTTGGCTTGTGACGAGAAGCTAGTCAATTCACTCAAATGAAGAATTCTTATAACAAAAATAATCACAAAAAATTTCTTTTAATTTTCTTTCTTATTTAATCAGGATCGTTTTAGAATATTTCATTAAATTTGCATTATAAGCCTATTAAATCAAGTGAACTCGTAAAAATTTTACTTATGATTTAAGTGATCTTCCTTTATATTTTTCGCGCTTTGTAAAGAATATCAAGAAACGAAAGTTTATTTTTATTTTACAAGAACCTAGTGAAAGGTCTTGAAGTGAAGGTCTTATTTAAAGGCAAGGATATTCTATCGATGATTAAAACATTTAAGAAACTTATACCATCTTCAGGTTATAAGTTAAGTCAGCATTATTTTGAAAACTTGAGAGCTATTGAATATTTAATCTTTTATTAACGCACTCCCATAATTGACACTTTGCCAATTAGAGGCAAAGAGAGTGTATTTGCAGCATTAATCTTTTAATTAATTGTACCTTAATGTCGAAGCCAATGATTGAAGAATAAATCATTCCTTGTTTAAAGGCAGTATGTATAAGCCTTATTTCCTCGTATTTATATAAGAAAGAAATATACTTGCATCATTAACTATTTGAAAGCTAGTTATGGAAAGAAAGAGCCTTTGACTTCTGCACTACAAATAAGCAAACAATTAAAGTAGCATCAGCAGAAATAGAGTAAGTTGTAAGGGAGAGTTCAATACAAAAGTAGTTTAATTGATTTTCATTTTGGAAATGGCGTAGTTAAGGTTATAAGTCCTCGCTAGCTGACTTTCTAGGAGATAAGGTATGTTACCATCTTGAAAGTCTTCTTCAAAGTATTTGTCTATCTTTCATACATTGATTGAGAAATAATTTCAAAGGGCCTTTGAAAGAATATGTTAATTAGTGAAATACCTTTGAAATAAGATAAGACAAGTAATCTTAGAGAGCAAAAGACAATACGGTTATTTTTTTTTAAAATAGAGATTATATTCGTATCTATAAGATTCAATTCAGGTATTGCATTTTTTCAGAAACTCAGTTAAATCCTAATGATTATAGAAGGCAATACTACTTATAAAATGCATCTAAAAGATGCCAGCCAATGATTTTCTTGCTAAAATGAGCGATCGAAAAGTTAGGTTGATTTGCTTTCTTTTTCGTTAAGGTTAATGTTAGCAACCACTATACTTCTAAGCTTTGGCTTAGTTTCGGCTAAAATGAATTGTAAGAGACTAATTGAATTTAATTCCCCTACATTATTTTATATTTGCACTTTCTTGGCTTGTGACGAGAAGCTAGTCAATTCACTCAAATGAATAATTCTTATAACAAAAATAATCACAAAAAATTTCTTTTAATTTTCTTACTTATTTAATCAGGATCGTTTTAGAATATTTCATTAAATTTGCATTATAAGGCTATTAAATCAAGTGAACTCGTAAAGAATTTTACTTATGATTTAAGTGATCTTCCTTTATATTTTTCGCGCTTTGTAAAGAATATCAAGAAACGAAAGTTTATTTTTATTTTACAAGAACCTAGTGAAAGGTCTTGAAGTGAAGGTCTTATTTAAAGGCAAGGATATTCTATCGATGATTAAAACATTTAAGAAACTTATACCATCTTCAGGTTATAAGTTAAGTCAGCATTATTTTGAAAACTTGAGAGCTATTGAATATTTAATCTTTTATTAACGCACTCCCATAATTGACACTTTGCCAATTAGAGGCAAAGAGAGTGTATTTGCAGCATTAATCTTTTAATTAATTGTACCTTAATGTCGAAGCCAATGATTGAAGAATAAATCATTCCTTGTTTAAAGGCAGTATGTATAAGCCTTATTTCCTCGTATTTATATAAGAAAGAAATATACTTGCATCATTAACTATTTGAAAGCTAGTTATGGAAAGAAAGAGCCTTTGACTTCTGCACTACAAATAAGCAAACAATTAAAGTAGCATCAGCAGAAATAGAGTAAGTTGTAAGGGAGAGTTCAATACAAAAGTAGTTTAATTGATTTTCATTTTGGAAATGGCGTAGTTAAGGTTATAAGTCCTCGCTAGCTGACTTTCTAGGAGATAAGGTATGTTACCATCTTGAAAGTCTTCTTCAAAGTATTTGTCTATCTTTCATACATTGATTGAGAAATAATTTCAAAGGGCCTTTGAAAGAATATGTTAATTAGTGAAATACCTTTGAAATAAGATAAGACAAGTAATCTTAGAGAGCAAAAGACAATACGGTTATTTTTTTTTAAAATAGAGATTATATTCGTATCTATAAGATTCAATTCAGGTATTGCATTTTTTCAGAAACTCAGTTAAATCCTAATGATTATAGAAGGCAATACTACTTATAAAATGCATCTAAAAGATGCCAGCAATGATTTTCTTGCTAAAATGAGCGATCGAAAAGTTAGGTTGATTTGCTTTCTTTTTCGTTAAGGTTAATGTTAGCAACCACTATACTTCTAAGCTTTGGCTTAGTTTCGGCTAAAATGAATTGTAAGAGACTAATTGAATTTAATTCCCCTACATTATTTTATATTTGCACTTTCTTGGCTTGTGACGAGAAGCTAGTCAATTCACTCAAATGAATAATTCTTATAACAAAAATAATCACAAAAAATTTCTTTTAATTTTCTTACTTATTTAATCAGGATCGTTTTAGAATATTTCATTAAATTTGCATTATAAGGCTATTAAATCAAGTGAACTCGTAAAGAATTTTACTTATGATTTAAGTGATCTTCCTTTATATTTTTCGCGCTTTGTAAAGAATATCAAGAAACGAAAGTTTATTTTTATTTTACAAGAACCTAGTGAAAGGTCTTGAAGTGAAGGTCTTATTTAAAGGCAAGGATATTCTATCGATGATTAAAACATTTAAGAAACTTATACCATCTTCAGGTTATAAGTTAAGTCAGCATTATTTTGAAAACTTGAGAGCTATTGAATATTTAATCTTTTATTAACGCACTCCCATAATTGACACTTTGCCAATTAGAGGCAAAGAGAGTGTATTTGCAGCATTAATCTTTTAATTAATTGTACCTTAATGTCGAAGCCAATGATTGAAGAATAAATCATTCCTTGTTTAAAGGCAGTATGTATAAGCCTTATTTCCTCGTATTTATATAAGAAAGAAATATACTTGCATCATTAACTATTTGAAAGCTAGTTATGGAAAGAAAGAGCCTTTGACTTCTGCACTACAAATAAGCAAACAATTAAAGTAGCATCAGCAGAAATAGAGTAAGTTGTAAGGGAGAGTTCAATACAAAAGTAGTTTAATTGATTTTTTTTCATTTTGGAAATGGCGTAGCTAAGGTTATAAGTCCTCGCTAGCTGACTTTCTAGGAGATAAGGTATGTTACCATCTTGAAAGTCTTCTTCAAAGTATTTGTCTATCTTTCATACATTGATTGAGAAATAATTTCAAAGGGCCTTTGAAAGAATATGTTAATTAGTGAAATACCTTTGAAATAAGATAAGACAAGTAATCTTAGAGAGCAAAAGACAATACGGTTATTTTTTTTTAAAATAGAGATTATATTCGTATCTATAAGATTCAATTCAGGTATTGCATTTTTTCAGAAACTCAGTTAAATCCTAATGATTATAGAAGGCAATACTACTTATAAAATGCATCTAAAAGATGCCAGCCAATGATTTTCTTGCTAAAATGAGCGATCGAAAAGTTAGGTTGATTTGCTTTCTTTTTCGTTAAGGTTAATGTTAGCAACCACTATACTTCTAAGCTTTGGCTTAGTTTCGGCTAAAATGAATTGTAAGAGACTAATTGAATTTAATTCCCCTACATTATTTTATATTTGCACTTTCTTGGCTTGTGACGAGAAGCTAGTCAATTCACTCAAATGAATAATTCTTATAACAAAAATAATCACAAAAAATTTCTTTTAATTTTCTTACTTATTTAATCAGGATCGTTTTAGAATATTTCATTAAATTTGCATTATAAGGCTATTAAATCAAGTGAACTCGTAAAGAATTTTACTTATGATTTAAGTGATCTTCCTTTATATTTTTCGCGCTTTGTAAAGAATATCAAGAAACGAAAGTTTATTTTTATTTTACAAGAACCTAGTGAAAGGTCTTATTTAAAGGCAAGGATATTCTATCGATGATTAAAACATTTAAGAAACTTATACCATCTTCAGGTTATAAGTTAAGTCAGCATTATTTTGAAAACTTGAGAGCTATTGAATATTTAATCTTTTATTAACGCACTCCCATAATTGACACTTTGCCAATTAGAGGCAAAGAGAGTGTATTTGCAGCATTAATCTTTTAACTAATTGTACCTTGATGTCGAAGCCAATGGTTGAAGAATAAATCATTCCTTGTTTAAAGGCAGTATGTATAAGCCTTATTTCCTCGTATTTATATAAGAAAGAAATATACTTGCATCATTAACTATTTGAAAGCTAGTTATGGAAAGAAAGAGCCTTTGACTTCTGCACTACAAATAAGCAAACAATTAAAGTAGCATCAGCAGAAATAGAGTAAGTTGTAAGGGAGAGTTCAATACAAAAGTAGTTTAATTGATTTTTTTTCATTTTGGAAATGGCGTAGCTAAGGTTATAAGTCCTCGCTAGCTGACTTTCTAGGAGATAAGGTATGTTACCATCTTGAAAGTCTTCTTCAAAGTATTTGTCTATCTTTCATACATTGATTGAGAAATAATTTCAAAGGGCCTTTGAAAGAATATGTTAATTAGTGAAATACCTTTGAAATAAGATAAGACAAGTAATCTTAGAGAGCAAAAGACAATACGGTTATTTTTTTTTAAAATAGAGATTATATTCGTATCTATAAGATTCAATTCAGGTATTGCATTTTTTCAGAAACTCAGTTAAATCCTAATGATTATAGAAGGCAATACTACTTATAAAATGCATCTAAAAGATGCCAGCCAATGATTTTCTTGCTAAAATGAGCGATCGAAAAGTTAGGTTGATTTGCTTTCTTTTTCGTTAAGGTTAATGTTAGCAACCACTATACTTCTAAGCTTTGGCTAAGTTTCGGCTAAAATGAATTGTAAGAGACTAATTGAATTTAATTCCCCTACATTATTTTATATTTGCACTTTCTTGGCTTGTGACGAGAAGCTAGTCAATTCACTCAAATGAATAATTCTTATAACAAAAATAATCACAAAAAATTTCTTTTAATTTTCTTACTTATTTAATCAGGATCGTTTTAGAATATTTCATTAAATTTGCATTATAAGGCTATTAAATCAAGTGAACTCGTAAAGAATTTTACTTATGATTTAAGTGATCTTCCTTTATATTTTTCGCGCTTTGTAAAGAATATCAAGAAACGAAAGTTTATTTTTATTTTACAAGAACCTAGTGAAAGGTCTTGAAGTGAAGGTCTTATTTAAAGGCAAGGATATTCTATCGATGATTAAAACATTTAAGAAACTTATACCATCTTCAGGTTATAAGTTAAGTCAGCATTATTTTGAAAACTTGAGAGCTATTGAATATTTAATCTTTTATTAACGCACTCCCATAATTGACACTTTGCCAATTAGAGGCAAAGAGAGTGTATTTGCAGCATTAATCTTTTAACTAATTGTACCTTAATGTCGAAGCCAATGATTGAAGAATAAATCATTCCTTGTTTAAAGGCAGTATGTATAAGCCTTATTTCCTCGTATTTATATAAGAAAGAAATATACTTGCATCATTAACTATTTGAAAGCTAGTTATGGAAAGAAAGAGCCTTTGACTTCTGCACTACAAATAAGCAAACAATTAAAGTAGCATCAGCAGAAATAGAGTAAGTTGTAAGGGAGAGTTCAATACAAAAGTAGTTTAATTGATTTTCATTTTGGAAATGGCGTAGCTAAGGTTATAAGTCCTCGCTAGCTGACTTTCTAGGAGATAAGGTATGTTACCATCTTGAAAGTCTTCTTCAAAGTATTTGTCTATCTTTCATACATTGATTGAGAAATAATTTCAAAGGGCCTTTGAAAGAATATGTTAATTAGTGAAATACCTTTGAAATAAGATAAGACAAGTAATCTTAGAGAGCAAAAGACAATACGGTTATTTTTTTTTAAAATAGAGATTATATTCGTATCTATAAGATTCAATTCAGGTATTGCATTTTTTCAGAAACTCAGTTAAATCCTAATGATTATAGAAGGCAATACTACTTATAAAATGCATCTAAAAGATGCCAGCCAATGATTTTCTTGCTAAAATGAGCGATCAAAAAGTTAGGTTGATTTGCTTTCTTTTTCGTTAAGGTTAATGTTAGCAACCACTATACTTCTAAGCTTTGGCTTAGTTTCGGCTAAAATGAATTGTAAGAGACTAATTGAATTTAATTCCCCTACATTATTTTATATTTGCACTTTCTTGGCTTGTGACGAGAAGCTAGTCAATTCACTCAAATGAAGAATTCTTATAACAAAAATAATCACAAAAAATTTCTTTTAATTTTCTTACTTATTTAATCAGGATCGTTTTAGAATATTTCATTAAATTTGCATTATAAGCCTATTAAATCAAGTGAACTCGTAAAAATTTTACTTATGATTTAAGTGATCTTCCTTTATATTTTTCGCGCTTTGTAAAGAATATCAAGAAACGAAAGTTTATTTATTTTACAAGAACCTAGTGAAAGGTCTTGAAGTGAAGGTCTTATTTAAAGGCAAGGATATTCTATCGATGATTAAAACATTTAAGAAACTTATACCATCTTCAGGTTATAAGTTAAGTCAGCATTATTTTGAAAACTTGAGAGCTATTGAATATTTAATCTTTTATTAACGCACTCCCATAATTGACACTTTGCCAATTAGAGGCAAAGAGAGTGTATTTGCAGCATTAATCTTTTAATTAATTGTACCTTAATGTCGAAGCCAATGATTGAAGAATAAATCATTCCTTGTTTAAAGGCAGTATGTATAAGCCTTATTTCCTCGTATTTATATAAGAAAGAAATATACTTGCATCATTAACTATTTGAAAGCTAGTTATGGAAAGAAAGAGCCTTTGACTTCTGCACTACAAATAAGCAAACAATTAAAGTAGCATCAGCAGAAATAGAGTAAGTTGTAAGGGAGAGTTCAATACAAAAGTAGTTTAATTGATTTTCATTTTGGAAATGGCGTAGCTAAGGTTATAAGTCCTCGCTAGCTGACTTTCTAGGAGATAAGGTATGTTACCATCTTGAAAGTCTTCTTCAAAGTATTTGTCTATCTTTCATACATTGATGAGAAATAATTTCAAAGGGCCTTTGAAAGAATATGTTAATTAGTGAAATACCTTTGAAATAAGATAAGACAAGTAATCTTAGAGAGCAAAAGACAATACGGTTATTTCTTTAAAAATAGAGATTATATTCGTATCTATAAGATTCAATTCAGGTATTGCATTTTTTCAGAAACTCAGTTAAATCCTAATGATTATAGAAGGCAATACTACTTATAAAATGCATCTAAAAGATGCCAGCCAATGATTTTCTTGCTAAAATGAGCGATCGAAAAGTTAGGTTGATTTGCTTTCTTTTTCGTTAAGGTTAATGTTAGCAACCACTATACTTCAAGCTTTGGCTTAGTTTCGGCTAAAATGAATTGTAAGAGATAATGAATTTAATTCCCTACATTATTTTATATTTGCACTTTCTTGGCTTGTGACGAGAAGCTAGTCAATTCACTCAAATGAAGAATTCTTATAACAAAAATAATCACAAAAAATTTCTTTTAATTTTCTTACTTATTTAATCAGGATCGTTTTAGAATATTTCATTAAATTTGCATTATAAGCCTATTAAATCAAGTGAACTCGTAAAAATTTTACTTATGATTTAAGTGATCTTCCTTTATATTTTTCGCGCTTTGTAAAGAATATCAAGAAACGAAAGTTTATTTTTATTTTACAAGAACCTAGTGAAAGGTCTTGAAGTGAAGGTCTTATTTAAAGGCAAGGATATTCTATCGATGATTAAAACATTTAAGAAACTTATACCATCTTCAGGTTATAAGTTAAGTCAGCATTATTTTGAAAACTTGAGAGCTATTGAATATTTAATCTTTTATTAACGCACTCCCATAATTGACACTTTGCCAATTAGAGGCAAAGAGAGTGTATTTGCAGCATTAATCTTTTAATTAATTGTACCTTAATGTCGAAGCCAATGATTGAAGAATAAATCATTCCTTGTTTAAAGGCAGTATGTATAAGCCTTATTTCCTCGTATTTATATAAGAAAGAAATATACTTGCATCATTAACTATTTGAAAGCTAGTTATGGAAAGAAAGAGCCTTTGACTTCTGCACTACAAATAAGCAAACAATTAAAGTAGCATCAGCAGAAATAGAGTAAGTTGTAAGGGAGAGTTCAATACAAAAGTAGTTTAATTGATTTTCATTTTGGAAATGGCGTAGCTAAGGTTATAAGTCCTCGCTAGCTGACTTTCTAGGAGATAAGGTATGTTACCATCTTGAAAGTCTTCTTCAAAGTATTTGTCTATCTTTCATACATTGATTGAGAAATAATTTCAAAGGGCCTTTGAAAGAATATGTTAATTAGTGAAATACCTTTGAAATAAGATAAGACAAGTAATCTTAGAGAGCAAAAGACAATACGGTTATTTTTTTTTAAAATAGAGATTATATTCGTATCTATAAGATTCAATTCAGGTATTGCATTTTTTCAGAAACTCAGTTAAATCCTAATGATTATAGAAGGCAATACTACTTATAAAATGCATCTAAAAGATGCCAGCCAATGATTTTCTTGCTAAAATGAGCGATCGAAAGTTAGGTTGATTTGCTTTCTTTTTCGTTAAGGTTAATGTTAGCAACCACTATACTTCTAAGCTTTGGCTTAGTTTCGGCTAAAATGAATTGTAAGAGACTAATTGAATTTAATCCCTACATTATTTTATATTTGCAGTTTCTTGGCTTGTGACGAGAAGCTAGTCAATTCACTCAAATGAAGAATTCTTATAACAAAAATAATCACAAAAAATTTCTTTTAATTTTCTTTCTTATTTAATCAGGATCGTTTTAGAATATTTCATTAAATTTGCATTATAAGCCTATTAAATCAAGTGAACTCGTAAAAATTTTACTTATGATTTAAGTGATCTTCCTTTATATTTTTCGCGCTTTGTAAAGAATATCAAGAAACGAAAGTTTATTTTTATTTTACAAGAACCTAGTGAAAGGTCTTGAAGTGAAGGTCTTATTTAAAGGCAAGGATATTCTATCGATGATTAAAACATTTAAGAAAATTATACCATCTTCAGGTTATAAGTTAAGTCAGCATTATTTTGAAAACTTGAAAGCTATTGAATATTTAATCTTTTATTAACGCACTCCCATAATTGACACTTTGCCAATTAGAGGCAAAGAGAGTGTATTTGCAGCATTAATCTTCAAACTATTGTACCTTAATGTCGAAGCCAATGATTGAAGAATAAATCATTCCTTGTTTAAAGGCAGTATGTAAAAGCCTTATCTCCTCGTATTTATATAAGAAAGAAATATACTTGCATCATTAACTATATGAAAGCTAGTTATGGAAAGAAAGACCCTTTAACTTCTACACTACAAATAAGCAAACAATTAAAGTAGCATCAGCAGAAATAGAGTAAGTTGTAAGGGAGAGTTCAATACAAAAGTAGTTTAAACGATTTTCATTTTGGAAATGGCGTAGCTAAGGTTATAAGTCTCGCTAGCTGACTTTCTAGGAGATAAGATATGTAACCATCTTGAAAGACTTCTTCAAAGTATTTCTCTATCTTTCATACATTGATTAAGAAAAAATTTCAAAGCGCCTTTGAAAGAATATGTTAATCAGTGAAATACCTTTGAAATAAAATAAGACAAGTAATCAAAGAGAGAAAAAGAAAATACGGTTATTAAAAAGAGATTATATTCGTATCTAAAAGATTCAAGTCAGGAATTGCATTGTTTCAAAAACTCAATTAAATCCTAATGATAATAGAAAGCAAAACTACTTATAAAATGCATCTAAAAAATGCCAGCCAATGATTTTCTTGCTAAAATGAGCGATCGAAAAGTTAGGTTATTTGCTTTCTTTTTCGTAAGGTTAAAGTTAGAACCACTATACATATAAGCATTGGCTAAGTTTCGGCTAAAATAAATTGTAAGACACTAATTGAATTTAATTCCCTACATTATTTAATATTTGCAGTTTCATGGCTTGTGACGAGAAGCTAGTCAATTCACTCAAATGAAGAATTCTTATAACAAAAATAATCACAAAAAATTTCTTTTAATTTTCTTACTTATTTAATCAGGATCGTTTTAGAATATTTCATTAAATTTGCATTATAAGCCTATTAAATCAAGTGAACTCGTAAAAATTTTACTTATGATTTAAGTGATCTTCCTTTATATTTTTCGCGCTTTGTAAAGAATATCAAGAAACGAAAGTTTATTTTTATTTTACAAGAACCTAGTGAAAGGTCTTGAAGTGAAGGTCTTATTTAAAGGCAAGGATATTCTATCGATGATTAAAACATTTAAGAAACTTATACCATCTTCAGGTTATAAGTTAAGTCAGCATTATTTTGAAAACTTGAGAGCTATTGAATATTTAATCTTTTATTAACGCACTCCCATAATTGACACTTTGCCAATTAGAGGCAAAGAGAGTGTATTTGCAGCATTAATCTTTTAATTAATTGTACCTTAATGTCGAAGCCAATGATTGAAGAATAAATCATTCCTTGTTTAAAGGCAGTATGTATAAGCCTTATTTCCTCGTATTTATATAAGAAAGAAATATACTTGCATCATTAACTATTTGAAAGCTAGTTATGGAAAGAAAGAGCCTTTGACTTCTGCACTACAAATAAGCAAACAATTAAAGTAGCATCAGCAGAAATAGAGTAAGTTGTAAGGGAGAGTTCAATACAAAAGTAGTTAATTGATTTTTTTTCATTTTGGAAATGGCGTAGCTAAGGTTATAAGTCCTCGCTAGCTGACTTTCTAGGAGATAAGGTATGTTACCATCTTGAAAGTCTTCTTCAAAGTATTTGTCTATCTTTCATACATTGATTAAGAAATAATTTCAAAGGGCCTTTGAAAGAATATGTTAATTAGTGAAATACCTTTGAAATAAGATAAGACAAGTAATCTTAGAGAGCAAAAGACAATACGGTTATTTCTTTAAAATAGAGATTATATTCGTATCTATAAGATTCAATTCAGGTATTGCATTTTTTCAGAAACTCAGTTAAATCCTAATGATTATAGAAGGCAATACTACTTATAAAATGCATCTAAAAGATGCCAGCCAATGATTTTCTTGCTAAAATGAGCGATCGAAAAGTTAGGTTGATTTGCTTTCTTTTTCGTTAAGGTTAATGTTAGCAACCACTATACTTCTAAGCTTTGGCTTAGTTTCGGCTAAAATGAATTGTAAGAGACTAATTGAATTTAATTCCCTACATTATTTTATATTTGCAGTTTCTTGGCTTGTGACGAGAAGCTAGTCAATTCACTCAAATGAAGAATTCTTATAACAAAAATAATCACAAAAAATTTCTTTTAATTTTCTTTCTTATTTAATCAGGATCGTTTTAGAATATTTCATTAAATTTGCATTATAAGCCTATTAAATCAAGTGAACTCGTAAAAATTTTACTTATGATTTAAGTGATCTTCCTTTATATTTTTCGCGCTTTGTAAAGAATATCAAGAAACGAAAGTTTATTTTTATTTTACAAGAACCTAGTGAAAGGTCTTGAAGTGAAGGTCTTATTTAAAGGCAAGGATATTCTATCGATGATTAAAACATTTAAGAAACTTATACCATCTTCAGGTTATAAGTTAAGTCAGCATTATTTTGAAAACTTGAGAGCTATTGAATATTTAATCTTTTATTAACGCACTCCCATAATTGACACTTTGCCAATTAGAGGCAAAGAGAGTGTATTTGCAGCATTAATCTTTTAATTAATTGTACCTTAATGTCGAAGCCAATGATTGAAGAATAAATCATTCCTTGTTTAAAGGCAGTATGTATAAGCCTTATTTCCTCGTATTTATATAAGAAAGAAATATACTTGCATCATTAACTATTTGAAAGCTAGTTATGGAAAGAAAGAGCCTTTGACTTCTGCACTACAAATAAGCAAACAATTAAAGTAGCATCAGCAGAAATAGAGTAAGTTGTAAGGGAGAGTTCAATACAAAAGTAGTTTAATTGATTTTTTTTCATTTTGGAAATGGCGTAGCTAAGGTTATAAGTCCTCGCTAGCTGACTTTCTAGGAGATAAGGTATGTTACCATCTTGAAAGTCTTCTTCAAAGTATTTGTCTATCTTTCATACATTGATTAAGAAATAATTTCAAAGGGCCTTTGAAAGAATATGTTAATTAGTGAAATACCTTTGAAATAAGATAAGACAAGTAATCTTAGAGAGCAAAAGACAATACGGTTATTTCTTTAAAAATAGAGATTATATTCGTATCTATAAGATTCAATTCAGGTATTGCATTTTTTCAGAAACTCAGTTAAATCCTAATGATTATAGAAGGCAATACTACTTATAAAATGCATCTAAAAGATGCCAGCCAATGATTTTCTTGCTAAAATTGCCAATTCCGATCTAAAAGTTTAGCCCGTGTATTGTGCTTTCTTTTTCTATAAGCGTTAAATGTTTAAGCCAACCACTTATACTTACTAAGCCTATCGTGCGCCTTCCAGTTTCGGCTAAAATGAATTGTAAGAGACTAATTGAATTTAATTCCCCTACATTATTTTATATTTGCAGTTTCTTGGCTTGTGACGAGAAGCTAGTCAATTCACTCAAATGAAGAATTCTTATAACAAAAATAATCACAAAAAATTTCTTTTAATTTTCTTTCTTATTTAATCAGGATCGTTTTAGAATATTTCATTAAATTTGCATTATAAGCCTATTAAATCAAGTGAACTCGTAAAAATTTTACTTATGATTTAAGTGATCTTCCTTTATATTTTTCGCGCTTTGTAAAGAATATCAAGAAACGAAAGTTTATTTTTATTTTACAAGAACCTAGTGAAAGGTCTTGAAGTGAAGGTCTTATTTAAAGGCAAGGATATTCTATCGATGATTAAAACATTTAAGAAACTTATACCATCATTCAGGTTATAAGTTAAGTCAGCATTATTTTGAAAACTTGAGAGCTATTGAATATTTAATCTTTTATTAACGCACTCCCATAATTGACACTTTGCCAATTAGAGGCAAAGAGAGTGTATTTGCAGCATTAATCTTTTAACTAATTGTACCTTGATGTCGAAGCCAATGGTTGAAGAATAAATCATTCCTTGTTTAAAGGCAGTATGTATAAGCCTTATTTCCTCGTATTTATATAAGAAAGAAATATACTTGCATCATTAACTATTTGAAAGCTAGTTATGGAAAGAAAGAGCCTTTGACTTCTGCACTACAAATAAGCAAACAATTAAAGTAGCATCAGCAGAAATAGAGTAAGTTGTAAGGGAGAGTTCAATACAAAAGTAGTTTAATTGATTTTTTTTCATTTTGGAAATGGCGTAGCTAAGGTTATAAGTCCTCGCTAGCTGACTTTCTAGGAGATAAGGTATGTTACCATCTTGAAAGTCTTCTTCAAAGTATTTGTCTATCTTTCATACATTGATTAAGAAATAATTTCAAAGGGCCTTTGAAAGAATATGTTAATTAGTGAAATACCTTTGAAATAAGATAAGACAAGTAATCTTAGAGAGCAAAAGACAATACGGTTATTTCTTTAAAAATAGAGATTATATTCGTATCTAT
>ARYC01018435.1:0-17870 GCA_000711775.1 Oxytricha trifallax
TTTGCACTTTCTTGGCTTGTGACGAGAAGCTAGTCAATTCACTCAAATGAATAATTCTTATAACAAAAATAATCACAAAAAATTTCTTTTAATTTTCTTACTTATTTAATCAGGATCGTTTTAGAATATTTCATTAAATTTGCATTATAAGGCTATTAAATCAAGTGAACTCGTAAAGAATTTTACTTATGATTTAAGTGATCTTCCTTTATATTTTTCGCGCTTTGTAAAGAATATCAAGAAACGAAAGTTTATTTTTATTTTACAAGAACCTAGTGAAAGGTCTTATTTAAAGGCAAGGATATTCTATCGATGATTAAAACATTTAAGAAACTTATACCATCTTCAGGTTATAAGTTAAGTCAGCATTATTTTGAAAACTTGAGAGCTATTGAATATTTAATCTTTTATTAACGCACTCCCATAATTGACACTTTGCCAATTAGAGGCAAAGAGAGTGTATTTGCAGCATTATCTTTTAACTAATTGTACCTTGATGTCGAAGCCAATGGTTGAAGAATAAATCATTCCTTGTTTAAAGGCAGTATGTATAAGCCTTATTTCCTCGTATTTATATAAGAAAGAAATATACTTGCATCATTAACTATTTGAAAGCTAGTTATGGAAAGAAAGAGCCTTTGACTTCTGCACTACAAATAAGCAAACAATTAAAGTAGCATCAGCAGAAATAGAGTAAGTTGTAAGGGAGAGTTCAATACAAAAGTAGTTTAATTGATTTTCATTTTGGAAATGGCGTAGCTAAGGTTATAAGTCCTCGCTAGCTGACTTTCTAGGAGATAAGGTATGTTACCATCCTGAATCTTCTTCAAAATATTTGTCTATCTTTCATACATTGATTGAGAAATAATTTCAAAGGGCCTTTGAAAGAATATGTTAATTAGTGAAATACCTTTGAAATAAGATAAGACAAGTAATCTTAGAGAGCAAAAGACAATACGGTTATTTTTTTTTAAAATAGAGATTATATTCGTATCTATAAGATTCAATTCAGGTATTGCATTTTTTCAGAAACTCAGTTAAATCCTAATGATTATAGAAGGCAATACTACTTATAAAATGCATCTAAAAGATGCCAGCCAATGATTTTCTTGCTAAAATGAGCGATCGAAAAGTTAGGTTGATTTGCTTTCTTTTTCGTTAAGGTTAATGTTAGCAACCACTATACTTCTAAGCTTTGGCTTAGTTTCGGCTAAAATGAATTGTAAGAGACTAATTGAATTTAATTCCCCTACATTATTTTATATTTGCACTTTCTTGGCTTGTGACGAGAAGCTAGTCAATTCACTCAAATGAAGAATTCTTATAACAAAAATAATCACAAAAAATTTCTTTTAATTTTCTTACTTATTTAATCAGGATCGTTTTAGAATATTTCATTAAATTTGCATTATAAGCCTATTAAATCAAGTGAACTCGTAAAAATTTTACTTATGATTTAAGTGATCTTCCTTTATATTTTTCGCGCTTTGTAAAGAATATCAAGAAACGAAAGTTTATTTTTATTTTACAAGAACCTAGTGAAAGGTCTTGAAGTGAAGGTCTTATTTAAAGGCAAGGATATTCTATCGATGATTAAAACATTTAAGAAACTTATACCATCTTCAGGTTATAAGTTAAGTCAGCATTATTTTGAAAACTTGAGAGCTATTGAATATTTAATCTTTTATTAACGCACTCCCATAATTGACACTTTGCCAATTAGAGGCAAAGAGAGTGTATTTGCAGCATTAATCTTTTAATTAATTGTACCTTAATGTCGAAGCCAATGATTGAAGAATAAATCATTCCTTGTTTAAAGGCAGTATGTATAAGCCTTATTTCCTCGTATTTATATAAGAAAGAAATATACTTGCATCATTAACTATTTGAAAGCTAGTTATGGAAAGAAAGAGCCTTTGACTTCTGCACTACAAATAAGCAAACAATTAAAGTAGCATCAGCAGAAATAGAGTAAGTTGTAAGGGAGAGTTCAATACAAAAGTAGTTTAATTGATTTTTTTTCATTTTGGAAATGGCGTAGCTAAGGTTATAAGTCCTCGCTAGCTGACTTTCTAGGAGATAAGGTATGTTACCATCTTGAAAGTCTTCTTCAAAGTATTTGTCTAGCTTTCATACATTGATTAAGAAATAATTTCAAAGGGCCTTTGAAAGAATATGTTAATTAGTGAAATACCTTTGAAATAAGATAAGACAAGTAATCTTAGAGAGCAAAAGACAATACGGTTATTTCTTTAAAAATAGAGATTATATTCGTATCTATAAGATTCAATTCAGGTATTGCATTTTTTCAGAAACTCAGTTAAATCCTAATGATTATAGAAGGCAATACTACTTATAAAATGCATCTAAAAGATGCCAGCCAATGATTTTCTTGCTAAAATGAGCGATCGAAAAGTTAGGTTGATTTGCTTTCTTTTTCGTTAAGGTTAATGTTAGCAACCACTATACTTCTAAGCTTTGGCTTAGTTTCGGCTAAAATGAATTGTAAGAGACTAATTGAATTTAATTCCCCTACATTATTTTATATTTGCACTTTCTTGGCTTGTGACGAGAAGCTAGTCAATTCACTCAAATGAAGAATTCTTATAACAAAAATAATCACAAAAAATTTCTTTTAATTTTCTTACTTATTTAATCAGGATCGTTTTAGAATATTTCATTAAATTTGCATTATAAGCCTATTAAATCAAGTGAACTCGTAAAAATTTTACTTATGATTTAAGTGATCTTCCTTTATATTTTTCGCGCTTTGTAAAGAATATCAAGAAACGAAAGTTTATTTTTATTTTACAAGAACCTAGTGAAAGGTCTTGAAGTGAAGGTCTTATTTAAAGGCAAGGATATTCTATCGATGATTAAAACATTTAAGAAACTTATACCATCTTCAGGTTATAAGTTAAGTCAGCATTATTTTGAAAACTTGAGAGCTATTGAATATTTAATCTTTTATTAACGCACTCCCATAATTGACACTTTGCCAATTAGAGGCAAAGAGAGTGTATTTGCAGCATTAATCTTTTAATTAATTGTACCTTAATGTCGAAGCCAATGATTGAAGAATAAATCATTCCTTGTTTAAAGGCAGTATGTATAAGCCTTATTTCCTCGTATTTATATAAGAAAGAAATATACTTGCATCATTAACTATTTGAAAGCTAGTTATGGAAAGAAAGAGCCTTTGACTTCTGCACTACAAATAAGCAAACAATTAAAGTAGCATCAGCAGAAATAGAGTAAGTTGTAAGGGAGAGTTCAATACAAAAGTAGTTTAATTGATTTTTTTTCATTTTGGAAATGGCGTAGCTAAGGTTATAAGTCCTCGCTAGCTGACTTTCTAGGAGATAAGGTATGTTACCATCTTGAAAGTCTTCTTCAAAGTATTTGTCTATCTTTCATACATTGATTAAGAAATAATTTCAAAGGGCCTTTGAAAGAATATGTTAATTAGTGAAATACCTTTGAAATAAGATAAGACAAGTAATCTTAGAGAGCAAAAGACAATACGGTTATTTCTTTAAAAATAGAGATTATATTCGTATCTATAAGATTCAATTCAGGTATTGCATTTTTTCAGAAACTCAGTTAAATCCTAATGATTATAGAAGGCAATACTACTTATAAAATGCATCTAAAAGATGCCAGCCAATGATTTTCTTGCTAAAATGAGCGATCTAAAAGTTAGGTTGATTTGCTTTCTTTTTCGTTAAGGTTAATGTTAGCAACCACTATACTTCTAAGCTTTGGCTTAGTTTCGGCTAAAATGAATTGTAAGAGACTAATTGAATTTAATTCCCCTACATTATTTTATATTTGCAGTTTCTTGGCTTGTGACGAGAAGCTAGTCAATTCACTCAAATGAAGAATTCTTATAACAAAAATAATCACAAAAAATTTCTTTTAATTTTCTTTCTTATTTAATCAGGATCGTTTTAGAATATTTCATTAAATTTGCATTATAAGCCTATTAAATCAAGTGAACTCGTAAAAATTTTACTTATGATTTAAGTGATCTTCCTTTATATTTTTCGCGCTTTGTAAAGAATATCAAGAAACGAAAGTTTATTTTTATTTTACAAGAACCTAGTGAAAGGTCTTGAAGTGAAGGTCTTATTTAAAGGCAAGGATATTCTATCGATGATTAAAACATTTAAGAAACTTATACCATCTTCAGGTTATAAGTTAAGTCAGCATTATTTTGAAAACTTGAGAGCTATTGAATATTTAATCTTTTATTAACGCACTCCCATAATTGACACTTTGCCAATTAGAGGCAAAGAGAGTGTATTTGCAGCATTAATCTTTTAATTAATTGTACCTTAATGTCGAAGCCAATGATTGAAGAATAAATCATTCCTTGTTTAAAGGCAGTATGTATAAGCCTTATTTCCTCGTATTTATATAAGAAAGAAATATACTTGCATCATTAACTATTTGAAAGCTAGTTATGGAAAGAAAGAGCCTTTGACTTCTGCACTACAAATAAGCAAACAATTAAAGTAGCATCAGCAGAAATAGAGTAAGTTGTAAGGGAGAGTTCAATACAAAAGTAGTTTAATTGATTTTTTTTCATTTTGGAAATGGCGTAGCTAAGGTTATAAGTCCTCGCTAGCTGACTTTCTAGGAGATAAGGTATGTTACCATCTTGAAAGTCTTCTTCAAAGTATTTGTCTATCTTTCATACATTGATTAAGAAATAATTTCAAAGGGCCTTTGAAAGAATATGTTAATTAGTGAAATACCTTTGAAATAAGATAAGACAAGTAATCTTAGAGAGCAAAAGACAATACGGTTATTTCTTTAAAAATAGAGATTATATTCGTATCTATAAGATTCAATTCAGGTATTGCATTTTTTCAGAAACTCAGTTAAATCCTAATGATTATAGAAGGCAATACTACTTATAAAATGCATCTAAAAGATGCCAGCCAATGATTTTCTTGCTAAAATGAGCGATCGAAAAGTTAGGTTGATTTGCTTTCTTTTTCGTTAAGGTTAATGTTAGCAACCACTATACTTCTAAGCTTTGGCTTAGTTTCGGCTAAAATGAATTGTAAGAGACTAATTGAATTTAATTCCCCTACATTATTTTATATTTGCAGTTTCTTGGCTTGTGACGAGAAGCTAGTCAATTCACTCAAATGAAGAATTCTTATAACAAAAATAATCACAAAAAATTTCTTTTAATTTTCTTACTTATTTAATCAGGATCGTTTTAGAATATTTCATTAAATTTGCATTATAAGCCTATTAAATCAAGTGAACTCGTAAAAATTTTACTTATGATTTAAGTGATCTTCCTTTATATTTTTCGCGCTTTGTAAAGAATATCAAGAAACGAAAGTTTATTTTTATTTTACAAGAACCTAGTGAAAGGTCTTGAAGTGAAGGTCTTATTTAAAGGCAAGGATATTCTATCGATGATTAAAACATTTAAGAAACTTATACCATCTTCAGGTTATAAGTTAAGTCAGCATTATTTTGAAAACTTGAGAGCTATTGAATATTTAATCTTTTATTAACGCACTCCCATAATTGACACTTTGCCAATTAGAGGCAAAGAGAGTGTATTTGCAGCATTAATCTTTTAATTAATTGTACCTTAATGTCGAAGCCAATGATTGAAGAATAAATCATTCCTTGTTTAAAGGCAGTATGTATAAGCCTTATTTCCTCGTATTTATATAAGAAAGAAATATACTTGCATCATTAACTATTTGAAAGCTAGTTATGGAAAGAAAGAGCCTTTGACTTCTGCACTACAAATAAGCAAACAATTAAAGTAGCATCAGCAGAAATAGAGTAAGTTGTAAGGGAGAGTTCAATACAAAAGTAGTTTAATTGATTTTTTTTCATTTTGGAAATGGCGTAGCTAAGGTTATAAGTCCTCGCTAGCTGACTTTCTAGGAGATAAGGTATGTTACCATCTTGAAAGTCTTCTTCAAAGTATTTGTCTATCTTTCATACATTGATTGAGAAATAATTTCAAAGGGCCTTTGAAAGAATATGTTAATTAGTGAAATACCTTTGAAATAAGATAAGACAAGTAATCTTAGAGAGCAAAAGACAATACGGTTATTTCTTTAAAAATAGAGATTATATTCGTATCTATAAGATTCAATTCAGGTATTGCATTTTTTCAGAAACTCAGTTAAATCCTAATGATTATAGAAGGCAATACTACTTATAAAATGCATCTAAAAGATGCCAGCCAATGATTTTCTTGCTAAAATGAGCGATCGAAAAGTTAGGTTGATTTGCTTTCTTTTTCGTTAAGGTTAATGTTAGCAACCACTATACTTCTAAGCTTTGGCTTAGTTTCGGCTAAAATGAATTGTAAGAGACTAATTGAATTTAATTCCCCTACATTATTTTATATTTGCACTTTCTTGGCTTGTGACGAGAAGCTAGTCAATTCACTCAAATGAATAATTCTTATAACAAAAATAATCACAAAAAATTTCTTTTAATTTTCTTACTTATTTAATCAGGATCGTTTTAGAATATTTCATTAAATTTGCATTATAAGGCTATTAAATCAAGTGAACTCGTAAAGAATTTTACTTATGATTTAAGTGATCTTCCTTTATATTTTTCGCGCTTTGTAAAGAATATCAAGAAACGAAAGTTTATTTTTATTTTACAAGAACCTAGTGAAAGGTCTTGAAGTGAAGGTCTTATTTAAAGGCAAGGATATTCTATCGATGATTAAAACATTTAAGAAACTTATACCATCTTCAGGTTATAAGTTAAGTCAGCATTATTTTGAAAACTTGAGAGCTATTGAATATTTAATCTTTTATTAACGCACTCCCATAATTGACACTTTGCCAATTAGAGGCAAAGAGAGTGTATTTGCAGCATTAATCTTTTAATTAATTGTACCTTAATGTCGAAGCCAATGATTGAAGAATAAATCATTCCTTGTTTAAAGGCAGTATGTATAAGCCTTATTTCCTCGTATTTATATAAGAAAGAAATATACTTGCATCATTAACTATTTGAAAGCTAGTTATGGAAAGAAAGAGCCTTTGACTTCTGCACTACAAATAAGCAAACAATTAAAGTAGCATCAGCAGAAATAGAGTAAGTTGTAAGGGAGAGTTCAATACAAAAGTAGTTTAATTGATTTTTTTTCATTTTGGAAATGGCGTAGCTAAGGTTATAAGTCCTCGCTAGCTGACTTTCTAGGAGATAAGGTATGTTACCATCTTGAAAGTCTTCTTCAAAGTATTTGTCTATCTTTCATACATTGATTAAGAAATAATTTCAAAGGGCCTTTGAAAGAATATGTTAATTAGTGAAATACCTTTGAAATAAGATAAGACAAGTAATCTTAGAGAGCAAAAGACAATACGGTTATTTTTTTTAAAATAGAGATTATATTCGTATCTATAAGATTCAATTCAGGTATTGCATTTTTTCAGAAACTCAGTTAAATCCTAATGATTATAGAAGGCAATACTACTTATAAAATGCATCTAAAAGATGCCAGCCAATGATTTTCTTGCTAAAATGAGCGATCTAAAAGTTAGGTTGATTTGCTTTCTTTTTCGTTAAGGTTAATGTTAGCAACCACTATACTTCTAAGCTTTGGCTTAGTTTCGGCTAAAATGAATTGTAAGAGACTAATTGAATTTAATTCCCCTACATTATTTTATATTTGCAGTTTCTTGGCTTGTGACGAGAAGCTAGTCAATTCACTCAAATGAAGAATTCTTATAACAAAAATAATCACAAAAAATTTCTTTTAATTTTCTTTCTTATTTAATCAGGATCGTTTTAGAATATTTCATTAAATTTGCATTATAAGCCTATTAAATCAAGTGAACTCGTAAAAATTTTACTTATGATTTAAGTGATCTTCCTTTATATTTTTCGCGCTTTGTAAAGAATATCAAGAAACGAAAGTTTATTTTTATTTTACAAGAACCTAGTGAAAGGTCTTGAAGTGAAGGTCTTATTTAAAGGCAAGGATATTCTATCGATGATTAAAACATTTAAGAAACTTATACCATCTTCAGGTTATAAGTTAAGTCAGCATTATTTTGAAAACTTGAGAGCTATTGAATATTTAATCTTTTATTAACGCACTCCCATAATTGACACTTTGCCAATTAGAGGCAAAGAGAGTGTATTTGCAGCATTAATCTTTTAATTAATTGTACCTTAATGTCGAAGCCAATGATTGAAGAATAAATCATTCCTTGTTTAAAGGCAGTATGTATAAGCCTTATTTCCTCGTATTTATATAAGAAAGAAATATACTTGCATCATTAACTATTTGAAAGCTAGTTATGGAAAGAAAGAGCCTTTGACTTCTGCACTACAAATAAGCAAACAATTAAAGTAGCATCAGCAGAAATAGAGTAAGTTGTAAGGGAGAGTTCAATACAAAAGTAGTTTAATTGATTTTCATTTTGGAAATGGCGTAGTTAAGGTTATAAGTCCTCGCTAGCTGACTTTCTAGGAGATAAGGTATGTTACCATCTTGAAAGTCTTCTTCAAAGTATTTGTCTATCTTTCATACATTGATTAAGAAATAATTTCAAAGGGCCTTTGAAAGAATATGTTAATTAGTGAAATACCTTTGAAATAAGATAAGACAAGTAATCTTAGAGAGCAAAAGACAATACGGTTATTTTTTTTTAAAATAGAGATTATATTCGTATCTATAAGATTCAATTCAGGTATTGCATTTTTTCAGAAACTCAGTTAAATCCTAATGATTATAGAAGGCAATACTACTTATAAAATGCATCTAAAAGATGCCAGCCAATGATTTTCTTGCTAAAATGAGCGATCGAAAAGTTAGGTTGATTTGCTTTCTTTTTCGTTAAGGTTAATGTTAGCAACCACTATACTTCTAAGCTTTGGCTTAGTTTCGGCTAAAATGAATTGTAAGAGACTAATTGAATTTAATTCCCCTACATTATTTTATATTTGCACTTTCTTGGCTTGTGACGAGAAGCTAGTCAATTCACTCAAATGAATAATTCTTATAACAAAAATAATCACAAAAAATTTCTTTTAATTTTCTTACTTATTTAATCAGGATCGTTTTAGAATATTTCATTAAATTTGCATTATAAGGCTATTAAATCAAGTGAACTCGTAAAGAATTTTACTTATGATTTAAGTGATCTTCCTTTATATTTTTCGCGCTTTGTAAAGAATATCAAGAAACGAAAGTTTATTTTTATTTTACAAGAACCTAGTGAAAGGTCTTGAAGTGAAGGTCTTATTTAAAGGCAAGGATATTCTATCGATGATTAAAACATTTAAGAAACTTATACCATCTTCAGGTTATAAGTTAAGTCAGCATTATTTTGAAAACTTGAGAGCTATTGAATATTTAATCTTTTATTAACGCACTCCCATAATTGACACTTTGCCAATTAGAGGCAAAGAGAGTGTATTTGCAGCATTAATCTTTTAATTAATTGTACCTTAATGTCGAAGCCAATGATTGAAGAATAAATCATTCCTTGTTTAAAGGCAGTATGTATAAGCCTTATTTCCTCGTATTTATATAAGAAAGAAATATACTTGCATCATTAACTATTTGAAAGCTAGTTATGGAAAGAAAGAGCCTTTGACTTCTGCACTACAAATAAGCAAACAATTAAAGTAGCATCAGCAGAAATAGAGTAAGTTGTAAGGGAGAGTTCAATACAAAAGTAGTTTAATTGATTTTCATTTTGGAAATGGCGTAGTTAAGGTTATAAGTCCTCGCTAGCTGACTTTCTAGGAGATAAGGTATGTTACCATCTTGAAAGTCTTCTTCAAAGTATTTGTCTATCTTTCATACATTGATTAAGAAATAATTTCAAAGGGCCTTTGAAAGAATATGTTAATTAGTGAAATACCTTTGAAATAAGATAAGACAAGTAATCTTAGAGAGCAAAAGACAATACGGTTATTTCTTTAAAAATAGAGATTATATTCGTATCTATAAGATTCAATTCAGGTATTGCATTTTTTCAGAAACTCAGTTAAATCCTAATGATTATAGAAGGCAATACTACTTATAAAATGCATCTAAAAGATGCCAGCCAATGATTTTCTTGCTAAAATGAGCGATCTAGAAAGTTAGGTTGATTTGCTTTCTTTTTCGTTAAGGTTAATGTTAGCAACCACTATACTTCTAAGCTTTGGCTTAGTTTCGGCTAAAATGAATTGTAAGAGACTAATTGAATTTAATTCCCCTACATTATTTTATATTTGCAGTTTCTTGGCTTGTGACGAGAAGCTAGTCAATTCACTCAAATGAAGAATTCTTATAACAAAAATAATCACAAAAAATTTCTTTTAATTTTCTTTCTTATTTAATCAGGATCGTTTTAGAATATTTCATTAAATTTGCATTATAAGCCTATTAAATCAAGTGAACTCGTAAAAATTTTACTTATGATTTAAGTGATCTTCCTTTATATTTTTCGCGCTTTGTAAAGAATATCAAGAAACGAAAGTTTATTTTTATTTTACAAGAACCTAGTGAAAGGTCTTGAAGTGAAGGTCTTATTTAAAGGCAAGGATATTCTATCGATGATTAAAACATTTAAGAAACTTATACCATCTTCAGGTTATAAGTTAAGTCAGCATTATTTTGAAAACTTGAGAGCTATTGAATATTTAATCTTTTATTAACGCACTCCCATAATTGACACTTTGCCAATTAGAGGCAAAGAGAGTGTATTTGCAGCATTAATCTTTTAATTAATTGTACCTTAATGTCGAAGCCAATGATTGAAGAATAAATCATTCCTTGTTTAAAGGCAGTATGTATAAGCCTTATTTCCTCGTATTTATATAAGAAAGAAATATACTTGCATCATTAACTATTTGAAAGCTAGTTATGGAAAGAAAGAGCCTTTGACTTCTGCACTACAAATAAGCAAACAATTAAAGTAGCATCAGCAGAAATAGAGTAAGTTGTAAGGGAGAGTTCAATACAAAAGTAGTTTAATTGATTTTCATTTTGGAAATGGCGTAGTTAAGGTTATAAGTCCTCGCTAGCTGACTTTCTAGGAGATAAGGTATGTTACCATCTTGAAAGTCTTCTTCAAAGTATTTGTCTATCTTTCATACATTGATTGAGAAATAATTTCAAAGGGCCTTTGAAAGAATATGTTAATTAGTGAAATACCTTTGAAATAAGATAAGACAAGTAATCTTAGAGAGCAAAAGACAATACGGTTATTTTCTTTAAAAATAGAGATTATATTCGTATCTATAAGATTCAATTCAGGTATTGCATTTTTTCAGAAACTCAGTTAAATCCTAATGATTATAGAAGGCAATACTACTTATAAAATGCATCTAAAAGATGCCAGCCAATGATTTTCTTGCTAAAATGAGCGATCGAAAAGTTAGGTTGATTTGCTTTCTTTTTCGTTAAGGTTAATGTTAGCAACCACTATACTTCTAAGCTTTGGCTTAGTTTCGGCTAAAATGAATTGTAAGAGACTAATTGAATTTAATTCCCCTACATTATTTTATATTTGCAGTTTCTTGGCTTGTGACGAGAAGCTAGTCAATTCACTCAAATGAAGAATTCTTATAACAAAAATAATCACAAAAAATTTCTTTTAATTTTCTTTCTTATTTAATCAGGATCGTTTTAGAATATTTCATTAAATTTGCATTATAAGCCTATTAAATCAAGTGAACTCGTAAAAATTTTACTTATGATTTAAGTGATCTTCCTTTATATTTTTCGCGCTTTGTAAAGAATATCAAGAAACGAAAGTTTATTTTTATTTTACAAGAACCTAGTGAAAGGTCTTGAAGTGAAGGTCTTATTTAAAGGCAAGGATATTCTATCGATGATTAAAACATTTAAGAAACTTATACCATCTTCAGGTTATAAGTTAAGTCAGCATTATTTTGAAAACTTGAGAGCTATTGAATATTTAATCTTTTATTAACGCACTCCCATAATTGACACTTTGCCAATTAGAGGCAAAGAGAGTGTATTTGCAGCATTAATCTTTTAACTAATTGTACCTTGATGTCGAAGCCAATGGTTGAAGAATAAATCATTCCTTGTTTAAAGGCAGTATGTATAAGCCTTATTTCCTCGTATTTATATAAGAAAGAAATATACTTGCATCATTAACTATTTGAAAGCTAGTTATGGAAAGAAAGAGCCTTTGACTTCTGCACTACAAATAAGCAAACAATTAAAGTAGCATCAGCAGAAATAGAGTAAGTTGTAAGGGAGAGTTCAATACAAAAGTAGTTTAATTGATTTTTTTTCATTTTGGAAATGGCGTAGCTAAGGTTATAAGTCCTCGCTAGCTGACTTTCTAGGAGATAAGGTATGTTACCATCTTGAAAGTCTTCTTCAAAGTATTTGTCTATCTTTCATACATTGATTAAGAAATAATTTCAAAGGGCCTTTGAAAGAATATGTTAATTAGTGAAATACCTTTGAAATAAGATAAGACAAGTAATCTTAGAGAGCAAAAGACAATACGGTTATTTCTTTAAAAATAGAGATTATATTCGTATCTATAAGATTCAATTCAGGTATTGCATTTTTTCAGAAACTCAGTTAAATCCTAATGATTATAGAAGGCAATACTACTTATAAAATGCATCTAAAAGATGCCAGCCAATGATTTTCCTCTAAAATGACGATCGAAAAGTTAGGTTGATTTGCTTTCTTTTTCGTTAAGGTTAATGTTAGCAACCACTATACTTCTAAGCTTTGGCTTAGTTTCGGCTAAAATGAATTGTAAGAGACTAATTGAATTTAATTCCCCTACATTATTTTATATTTGCACTTTCTTGGCTTGTGACGAGAAGCTAGTCAATTCACTCAAATGAAGAATTCTTATAACAAAAATAATCACAAAAAATTTCTTTTAATTTTCTTACTTATTTAATCAGGATCGTTTTAGAATATTTCATTAAATTTGCATTATAAGCCTATTAAATCAAGTGAACTCGTAAAAATTTTACTTATGATTTAAGTGATCTTCCTTTATATTTTTCGCGCTTTGTAAAGAATATCAAGAAACGAAAGTTTATTTTTATTTTACAAGAACCTAGTGAAAGGTCTTGAAGTGAAGGTCTTATTTAAAGGCAAGGATATTCTATCGATGATTAAAACATTTAAGAAACTTATACCATCTTCAGGTTATAAGTTAAGTCAGCATTATTTTGAAAACTTGAGAGCTATTGAATATTTAATCTTTTATTAACGCACTCCCATAATTGACACTTTGCCAATTAGAGGCAAAGAGAGTGTATTTGCAGCATTAATCTTTTAATTAATTGTACCTTAATGTCGAAGCCAATGATTGAAGAATAAATCATTCCTTGTTTAAAGGCAGTATGTATAAGCCTTATTTCCTCGTATTTATATAAGAAAGAAATATACTTGCATCATTAACTATTTGAAAGCTAGTTATGGAAAGAAAGAGCCTTTGACTTCTGCACTACAAATAAGCAAACAATTAAAGTAGCATCAGCAGAAATAGAGTAAGTTGTAAGGGAGAGTTCAATACAAAAGTAGTTTAATTGATTTTTTTTCATTTTGGAAATGGCGTAGCTAAGGTTATAAGTCCTCGCTAGCTGACTTTCTAGGAGATAAGGTATGTTACCATCTTGAAAGTCTTCTTCAAAGTATTTGTCTATCTTTCATACATTGATTAAGAAATAATTTCAAAGGGCCTTTGAAAGAATATGTTAATTAGTGAAATACCTTTGAAATAAGATAAGACAAGTAATCTTAGAGAGCAAAAGACAATACGGTTATTTCTTTAAAAATAGAGATTATATTCGTATCTATAAGATTCAATTCAGGTATTGCATTTTTTCAGAAACTCAGTTAAATCCTAATGATTATAGAAGGCAATACTACTTATAAAATGCATCTAAAAGATGCCAGCCAATGATTTTCTTGCTAAAATGAGCGATCGAAAAGTTAGGTTGATTTGCTTTCTTTTTCGTTAAGGTTAATGTTAGCAACCACTATACTTCTAAGCTTTGGCTTAGTTTCGGCTAAAATGAATTGTAAGAGACTAATTGAATTTAATTCCCCTACATTATTTTATATTTGCACTTTCTTGGCTTGTGACGAGAAGCTAGTCAATTCACTCAAATGAATAATTCTTATAACAAAAATAATCACAAAAAATTTCTTTTAATTTTCTTACTTATTTAATCAGGATCGTTTTAGAATATTTCATTAAATTTGCATTATAAGGCTATTAAATCAAGTGAACTCGTAAAGAATTTTACTTATGATTTAAGTGATCTTCCTTTATATTTTTCGCGCTTTGTAAAGAATATCAAGAAACGAAAGTTTATTTTTATTTTACAAGAACCTAGTGAAAGGTCTTGAAGTGAAGGTCTTATTTAAAGGCAAGGATATTCTATCGATGATTAAAACATTTAAGAAACTTATACCATCTTCAGGTTATAAGTTAAGTCAGCATTATTTTGAAAACTTGAGAGCTATTGAATATTTAATCTTTTATTAACGCACTCCCATAATTGACACTTTGCCAATTAGAGGCAAAGAGAGTGTATTTGCAGCATTAATCTTTTAATTAATTGTACCTTAATGTCGAAGCCAATGATTGAAGAATAAATCATTCCTTGTTTAAAGGCAGTATGTATAAGCCTTATTTCCTCGTATTTATATAAGAAAGAAATATACTTGCATCATTAACTATTTGAAAGCTAGTTATGGAAAGAAAGAGCCTTTGACTTCTGCACTACAAATAAGCAAACAATTAAAGTAGCATCAGCAGAAATAGAGTAAGTTGTAAGGGAGAGTTCAATACAAAGTAGTTTAATTGATTTTTTTTCATTTTGGAAATGGCGTAGCTAAGGTTATAAGTCCTCGCTAGCTGACTTTCTAGGAGATAAGGTATGTTACCATCTTGAAAGTCTTCTTCAAAGTATTTGCTATCTTTCATACATTGATTGAGAAATAATTTCAAAGGGCCTTTGAAAGAATATGTTAATTAGTGAAATACCTTTGAAATAAGATAAGACAAGTAATCTTAGAGAGCAAAAGACAATACGGTTATTTTTTTTTAAAATAGAGATTATATTCGTATCTATAAGATTCAATTCAGGTATTGCATTTTTTCAGAAACTCAGTTAAATCCTAATGATTATAGAAGGCAATACTACTTATAAAATGCATCTAAAAGATGCCAGCCAATGATTTTCTTGCTAAAATGAGCGATCGAAAAGTTAGGTTGATTTGCTTTCTTTTTCGTTAAGGTTAATGTTAGCAACCACTATACTTCTAAGCTTTGGCTTAGTTTCGGCTAAAATGAATTGTAAGAGACTAATTGAATTTAATTCCCCTACATTATTTTATATTTGCACTTTCTTGGCTTGTGACGAGAAGCTAGTCAATTCACTCAAATGAAGAATTCTTATAACAAAAATAATCACAAAAAATTTCTTTTAATTTTCTTACTTATTTAATCAGGATCGTTTTAGAATATTTCATTAAATTTGCATTATAAGCCTATTAAATCAAGTGAACTCGTAAAAATTTTACTTATGATTTAAGTGATCTTCCTTTATATTTTTCGCGCTTTGTAAAGAATATCAAGAAACGAAAGTTTATTTTTATTTTACAAGAACCTAGTGAAAGGTCTTGAAGTGAAGGTCTTATTTAAAGGCAAGGATATTCTATCGATGATTAAAACATTTAAGAAACTTATACCATCTTAGGTTATAAGTTAAGTCAGCATTATTTTGAAAACTTGAGAGCTATTGAATATTTAATCTTTTATTAACGCACTCCCATAATTGACACTTTGCCAATTAGAGGCAAAGAGAGTGTATTTGCAGCATTAATCTTTTAACTAATTGTACCTTAATGTCGAAGCCAATGATTGAAGAATAAATCATTCCTTGTTTAAAGGCAGTATGTATAAGCCTTATTTCCTCGTATTTATATAAGAAAGAAATATACTTGCATCATTAACTATTTGAAAGCTAGTTATGGAAAGAAAGAGCCTTTGACTTCTGCACTACAAATAAGCAAACAATTAAAGTAGCATCAGCAGAAATAGAGTATGTAAGGGAGAGTTCAATACAAAAGTAGTTTAATTGATTTTCATTTTGGAAATGGCGTAGCTAAGGTTATAAGTCCTCGCTAGCTGACTTTCTAGGAGATAAGGTATGTTACCATCTTGAAAGTCTTCTTCAAAGTATTTGTCTATCTTTCATACATTGATTAAGAAATAATTTCAAAGGGCCTTTGAAAGAATATGTTAATTAGTGAAATACCTTTGAAATAAGATAAGACAAGTAATCTTAGAGAGCAAAAGACAATACGGTTATTTCTTTAAAAATAGAGATTATATTCGTATCTATAAGATTCAATTCAGGTATTGCATTTTTTCAGAAACTCAGTTAAATCCTAATGATTATAGAAGGCAATACTACTTATAAAATGCATCTAAAAGATGCCAGCCAATGATTTTCTTGCTAAAATGAGCGATCTAAAAGTTAGGTTGATTTGCTTTCTTTTTCGTTAAGGTTAATGTTAGCAACCACTATACTTCTAAGCTTTGGCTTAGTTTCGGCTAAAATGAATTGTAAGAGACTAATTGAATTTAATTCCCCTACATTATTTTATATTTGCAGTTTCTTGGCTTGTGACGAGAAGCTAGTCAATTCACTCAAATGAAGAATTCTTATAACAAAAATAATCACAAAAAATTTCTTTTAATTTTCTTTCTTATTTAATCAGGATCGTTTTAGAATATTTCATTAAATTTGCATTATAAGCCTATTAAATCAAGTGAACTCGTAAAAATTTTACTTATGATTTAAGTGATCTTCCTTTATATTTTTCGCGCTTTGTAAAGAATATCAAGAAACGAAAGTTTATTTTTATTTTACAAGAACCTAGTGAAAGGTCTTGAAGTGAAGGTCTTATTTAAAGGCAAGGATATTCTATCGATGATTAAAACATTTAAGAAACTTATACCATCTTAGTTATAAGTTAAGTCAGCATTATTTTGAAAACTTGAGAGCTATTGAATATTTAATCTTTTATTAACGCACTCCCATAATTGACACTTTGCCAATTAGAGGCAAAGAGAGTGTATTTGCAGCATTAATCTTTTAACTAATTGTACCTTGATGTCGAAGCCAATGGTTGAAGAATAAATCATTCCTTGTTTAAAGGCAGTATGTATAAGCCTTATTTCCTCGTATTTATATAAGAAAGAAATATACTTGCATCATTAACTATGAAAGCTAGTTATGGAAAGAAAGAGCCTTTGACTTCTGCACTACAAATAAGCAAACAATTAAAGTAGCATCAGCAGAAATAGAGTAAGTTGTAAGGGAGAGTTCAATACAAAAGTAGTTTAATTGATTTTCATTTTGGAAATGGCGTAGTTAAGGTTATAAGTCCTCGCTAGCTGACTTTCTAGGAGATAAGGTATGTTACCATCTTGAAAGTCTTCTTCAAAGTATTTGTCTATCTTTCATACATTGATTAAGAAATAATTTCAAAGGGCCTTTGAAAGAATATGTTAATTAGTGAAATACCTTTGAAATAAGATAAGACAAGTAATCTTAGAGAGCAAAAGACAATACGGTTATTTCTTTAAAAATAGAGATTATATTCGTATCTATAAGATTCAATTCAGGTATTGCATTTTTTCAGAAACTCAGTTAAATCCTAATGATTATAGAAGGCAATACTACTTATAAAATGCATCTAAAAGATGCCAGCCAATGATTTTCTTGCTAAAATGAGCGATCTAAAAGTTAGGTTGATTTGCTTTCTTTTTCGTTAAGGTTAATGTTAGCAACCACTATACTTCTAAGCTTTGGCTTAGTTTCGGCTAAAA
>ARYC01018436.1:0-10541 GCA_000711775.1 Oxytricha trifallax
TTGAATTTAATTCCCCTAATTATTTTATATTTGCACTTTCTTGGCTTGTGACGAGAAGCTAGTCAATTCACTCAAATGAATAATTCTTATAACAAAAATAATCACAAAAAATTTCTTTTAATTTTCTTACTTATTTAATCAGGATCGTTTTAGAATATTTCATTAAATTTGCATTATAAGGCTATTAAATCAAGTGAACTCGTAAAGAATTTTACTTATGATTTAAGTGATCTTCCTTTATATTTTTCGCGCTTTGTAAAGAATACAAGAAACGAAAGTTTATTTTTATTTTACAAGAACCTAGTGAAAGGTCTTGAAGTGAAGGTCTTATTTAAAGGCAAGGATATTCTATCGATGATTAAAACATTTAAGAAACTTATACCATCTTCAGGTTATAAGTTAAGTCAGCATTATTTTGAAAACTTGAGAGCTATTGAATATTTAATCTTTTATTAACGCACTCCCATAATTGACACTTTGCCAATTAGAGGCAAAGAGAGTGTATTTGCAGCATTAATCTTTTAATTAATTGTACCTTAATGTCGAAGCCAATGATTGAAGAATAAATCATTCCTTGTTTAAAGGCAGTATGTATAAGCCTTATTTCCTCGTATTTATATAAGAAAGAAATATACTTGCATCATTAACTATTTGAAAGCTAGTTATGGAAAGAAAGAGCCTTTGACTTCTGCACTACAAATAAGCAAACAATTAAAGTAGCATCAGCAAATAGAGTAAGTTGTAAGGGAGAGTTCAATACAAAAGTAGTTTAATTGATTTTTTTTCATTTTGGAAATGGCGTAGCTAAGGTTATAAGTCCTCGCTAGCTGACTTTCTAGGAGATAAGGTATGTTACCATCTTGAAAGTCTTCTTCAAAGTATTTGTCTATCTTTCATACATTGATTGAGAAATAATTTCAAAGGGCCTTTGAAAGAATATGTTAATTAGTGAAATACCTTTGAAATAAGATAAGACAAGTAATCTTAGAGAGCAAAAGACAATACGGTTATTTTTTTTTAAAATAGAGATTATATTCGTATCTATAAGATTCAATTCAGGTATTGCATTTTTTCAGAAACTCAGTTAAATCCTAATGATTATAGAAGGCAATACTACTTATAAAATGCATCTAAAAGATGCCAGCCAATGATTTTCTTGCTAAAATGAGCGATCGAAAAGTTAGGTTGATTTGCTTTCTTTTTCGTTAAGGTTAATGTTAGCAACCACTATACTTCTAAGCTTTGGCTTAGTTTCGGCTAAAATGAATTGTAAGAGACTAATTGAATTTAATTCCCCTACATTATTTTATATTTGCACTTTCTTGGCTTGTGACGAGAAGCTAGTCAATTCACTCAAATGAATAATTCTTATAACAAAAATAATCACAAAAAATTTCTTTTAATTTTCTTACTTATTTAATCAGGATCGTTTTAGAATATTTCATTAAATTTGCATTATAAGGCTATTAAATCAAGTGAACTCGTAAAGAATTTTACTTATGATTTAAGTGATCTTCCTTTATATTTTTCGCGCTTTGTAAAGAATATCAAGAAACGAAAGTTTATTTTTATTTTACAAGAACCTAGTGAAAGGTCTTGAAGTGAAGGTCTTATTTAAAGGCAAGGATATTCTATCGATGATTAAAACATTTAAGAAACTTATACCATCTTCAAGTTATAAGTTAAGTCAGCATTATTTTGAAAACTTGAGAGCTATTGAATATTTAATCTTTTATTAACGCACTCCCATAATTGACACTTTGCCAATTAGAGGCAAAGAGAGTGTATTTGCAGCATTAATCTTTTAACTAATTGTACCTTGATGTCGAAGCCAATGGTTGAAGAATAAATCATTCCTTGTTTAAAGGCAGTATGTATAAGCCTTATTTCCTCGTATTTATATAAGAAAGAAATATACTTGCATCATTAACTATTTGAAAGCTAGTTATGGAAAGAAAGAGCCTTTGACTTCTGCACTACAAATAAGCAAACAATTAAAGTAGCATCAGCAGAAATAGAGTAAGTTGTAAGGGAGAGTTCAATACAAAAGTAGTTTAATTGATTTTTTTTCATTTTGGAAATGGCGTAGCTAAGGTTATAAGTCCTCGCTAGCTGACTTTCTAGGAGATAAGGTATGTTACCATCTTGAAAGTCTTCTTCAAAGTATTTGTCTATCTTTCATACATTGATTAAGAAATAATTTCAAAGGGCCTTTGAAAGAATATGTTAATTAGTGAAATACCTTTGAAATAAGATAAGACAAGTAATCTTAGAGAGCAAAAGACAATACGGTTATTTCTTTAAAAATAGAGATTATATTCGTATCTATAAGATTCAATTCAGGTATTGCATTTTTTCAGAAACTCAGTTAAATCCTAATGATTATAGAAGGCAATACTACTTATAAAATGCATCTAAAAGATGCCAGCCAATGATTTTCTTGCTAAAATGAGCGATCTAAAAGTTAGGTTGATTTGCTTTCTTTTTCGTTAAGGTTAATGTTAGCAACCACTATACTTCTAAGCTTTGGCTTAGTTTCGGCTAAAATGAATTGTAAGAGACTAATTGAATTTAATTCCCCTACATTATTTTATATTTGCAGTTTCTTGGCTTGTGACGAGAAGCTAGTCAATTCACTCAAATGAAGAATTCTTATAACAAAAATAATCACAAAAAATTTCTTTTAATTTTCTTTCTTATTTAATCAGGATCGTTTTAGAATATTTCATTAAATTTGCATTATAAGCCTATTAAATCAAGTGAACTCGTAAAAATTTTACTTATGATTTAAGTGATCTTCCTTTATATTTTTCGCGCTTTGTAAAGAATATCAAGAAACGAAAGTTTATTTTTATTTTACAAGAACCTAGTGAAAGGTCTTGAAGTGAAGGTCTTATTTAAAGGCAAGGATATTCTATCGATGATTAAAACATTTAAGAAACTTATACCATCTTCAGGTTATAAGTTAAGTCAGCATTATTTTGAAAACTTGAGAGCTATTGAATATTTAATCTTTTATTAACGCACTCCCATAATTGACACTTTGCCAATTAGAGGCAAAGAGAGTGTATTTGCAGCATTAATCTTTTAATTAATTGTACCTTAATGTCGAAGCCAATGATTGAAGAATAAATCATTCCTTGTTTAAAGGCAGTATGTATAAGCCTTATTTCCTCGTATTTATATAAGAAAGAAATATACTTGCATCATTAACTATTTGAAAGCTAGTTATGGAAAGAAAGAGCCTTTGACTTCTGCACTACAAATAAGCAAACAATTAAAGTAGCATCAGCAGAAATAGAGTAAGTTGTAAGGGAGAGTTCAATACAAAAGTAGTTTAATTGATTTTTTTTCATTTTGGAAATGGCGTAGCTAAGGTTATAAGTCCTCGCTAGCTGACTTTCTAGGAGATAAGGTATGTTACCATCTTGAAAGTCTTCTTCAAAGTATTTTCTATCTTTCATACATTGATTAAGAAATAATTTCAAAGGGCCTTTGAAAGAATATGTTAATTAGTGAAATACCTTTGAAATAAGATAAGACAAGTAATCTTAGAGAGCAAAAGACAATACGGTTATTTCTTTAAAAATAGAGATTATATTCGTATCTATAAGATTCAATTCAGGTATTGCATTTTTTCAGAAACTCAGTTAAATCCTAATGATTATAGAAGGCAATACTACTTATAAAATGCATCTAAAAGATGCCAGCCAATGATTTTCTTGCTAAAATGAGCGATCTAAAAGTTAGGTTGATTTGCTTTCTTTTTCGTTAAGGTTAATGTTAGCAACCACTATACTTCTAAGCTTTGGCTTAGTTTCGGCTAAAATGAATTGTAAGAGACTAATTGAATTTAATTCCCCTTACATTATTTTATATTTGCAGTTTCTTGGCTTGTGACGAGAAGCTAGTCAATTCACTCAAATGAAGAATTCTTATAACAAAAATAATCACAAAAAATTTCTTTTAATTTTCTTTCTTATTTAATCAGGATCGTTTTAGAATATTTCATTAAATTTGCATTATAAGCCTATTAAATCAAGTGAACTCGTAAAAATTTTACTTATGATTTAAGTGATCTTCCTTTATATTTTTCGCGCTTTGTAAAGAATATCAAGAAACGAAAGTTTATTTTTATTTTACAAGAACCTAGTGAAAGGTCTTGAAGTGAAGGTCTTATTTAAAGGCAAGGATATTCTATCGATGATTAAAACATTTAAGAAACTTATACCATCTTCAGGTTATAAGTTAAGTCAGCATTATTTTGAAAACTTGAGAGCTATTGAATATTTAATCTTTTATTAACGCACTCCCATAATTGACACTTTGCCAATTAGAGGCAAAGAGAGTGTATTTGCAGCATTAATCTTTTAATTAATTGTACCTTAATGTCGAAGCCAATGATTGAAGAATAAATCATTCCTTGTTTAAAGGCAGTATGTATAAGCCTTATTTCCTCGTATTTATATAAGAAAGAAATATACTTGCATCATTAACTATTTGAAAGCTAGTTATGGAAAGAAAGAGCCTTTGACTTCTGCACTACAAATAAGCAAACAATTAAAGTAGCATCAGCAGAAATAGAGTAAGTTGTAAGGGAGAGTTCAATACAAAAGTAGTTTAATTGATTTTCATTTTGGAAATGGCGTAGTTAAGGTTATAAGTCCTCGCTAGCTGACTTTCTAGGAGATAAGGTATGTTACCATCTTGAAAGTCTTCTTCAAAGTATTTGTCTATCTTTCATACATTGATTAAGAAATAATTTCAAAGGGCCTTTGAAAGAATATGTTAATTAGTGAAATACCTTTGAAATAAGATAAGACAAGTAATCTTAGAGAGCAAAAGACAATACGGTTATTTCTTTAAAAATAGAGATTATATTCGTATCTATAAGATTCAATTCAGGTATTGCATTTTTTCAGAAACTCAGTTAAATCCTAATGATTATAGAAGGCAATACTACTTATAAAATGCATCTAAAAGATGCCAGCCAATGATTTTCTTGCTAAAATGAGCGATCTAAAAGTTAGGTTGATTTGCTTTCTTTTTCGTTAAGGTTAATGTTAGCAACCACTATACTTCTAAGCTTTGGCTTAGTTTCGGCTAAAATGAATTGTAAGAGACTAATTGAATTTAATTCCCCTACATTATTTTATATTTGCAGTTTCTTGGCTTGTGACGAGAAGCTAGTCAATTCACTCAAATGAAGAATTCTTATAACAAAAATAATCACAAAAAATTTCTTTTAATTTTCTTTCTTATTTAATCAGGATCGTTTTAGAATATTTCATTAAATTTGCATTATAAGCCTATTAAATCAAGTGAACTCGTAAAAATTTTACTTATGATTTAAGTGATCTTCCTTTATATTTTTCGCGCTTTGTAAAGAATATCAAGAAACGAAAGTTTATTTTTATTTTACAAGAACCTAGTGAAAGGTCTTGAAGTGAAGGTCTTATTTAAAGGCAAGGATATTCTATCGATGATTAAAACATTTAAGAAACTTATACCATCTGCAGGTTATAAGTTAAGTCAGCATTATTTTGAAAACTTGAGAGCTATTGAATATTTAATCTTTTATTAACGCACTCCCATAATTGACACTTTGCCAATTAGAGGCAAAGAGAGTGTATTTGCAGCATTAATCTTTTAACTAATTGTACCTTGATGTCGAAGCCAATGGTTGAAGAATAAATCATTCCTTGTTTAAAGGCAGTATGTATAAGCCTTATTTCCTCGTATTTATATAAGAAAGAAATATACTTGCATCATTAACTATTTGAAAGCTAGTTATGGAAAGAAAGAGCCTTTGACTTCTGCACTACAAATAAGCAAACAATTAAAGTAGCATCAGCAGAAATAAGTAAGTTGTAAGGGAGAGTTCAATACAAAAGTAGTTTAATTGATTTTCATTTTGGAAATGGCGTAGTTAAGGTTATAAGTCCTCGCTAGCTGACTTTCTAGGAGATAAGGTATGTTACCATCTTGAAAGTCTTCTTCAAAGTATTTGTCTATCTTTCATACATTGATTAGAAATAATTTCAAAGGGCCTTTGAAAGAATATGTTAATTAGTGAAATACCTTTGAAATAAGATAAGACAAGTAATCTTAGAGAGCAAAAGACAATACGGTTATTTCTTTAAAAATAGAGATTATATTCGTATCTATAAGATTCAATTCAGGTATTGCATTTTTTCAGAAACTCAGTTAAATCCTAATGATTATAGAAGGCAATACTACTTATAAAATGCATCTAAAAGATGCCAGCCAATGATTTTCTTGCTAAAATGAGCGATCTAAAAGTTAGGTTGATTTGCTTTCTTTTCGTTAATCGTTAATATTAATACCGGGTGGGGGTTTGCTTGTGGTTTTTTTTGGTATTTTTTTTTTGTTTTTTTCGTTTTGTTTGTTTTATTTTTTTTTATTTTATTTTCTTTTTTTTTTTCTTTTTATTTTTTTTTTTGTTTTTTTTTTTTTTTTGTTTTTTTTTTTTCGTTGGATCTTTGGCTTATTTTCGGTCCTTAGTCGTGCTAAAATGAATTGTAAGAGACTAATTGAATTTAATTCCCCTACATTATTTTATATTTGCACTTTCTTGGCTTGTGACGAGAAGCTAGTCAATTCACTCAAATGAATAATTCTTATAACAAAAATAATCACAAAAAATTTCTTTTAATTTTCTTACTTATTTAATCAGGATCGTTTTAGAATATTTCATTAAATTTGCATTATAAGGCTATTAAATCAAGTGAACTCGTAAAGAATTTTACTTATGATTTAAGTGATCTTCCTTTATATTTTTCGCGCTTTGTAAAGAATATCAAGAAACGAAAGTTTATTTTTATTTTACAAGAACCTAGTGAAAGGTCTTATTTAAAGGCAAGGATATTCTATCGATGATTAAAACATTTAAGAAACTTATACCATCTTCAGGTTATAAGTTAAGTCAGCATTATTTTGAAAACTTGAGAGCTATTGAATATTTAATCTTTTATTAACGCACTCCCATAATTGACACTTTGCCAATTAGAGGCAAAGAGAGTGTATTTGAGCATTAATCTTTTAACTAATTGTACCTTGATGTCGAAGCCAATGGTTGAAGAATAAATCATTCCTTGTTTAAAGGCAGTATGTATAAGCCTTATTTCCTCGTATTTATATAAGAAAGAAATATACTTGCATCATTAACTATTTGAAAGCTAGTTATGGAAAGAAAGAGCCTTTGACTTCTGCACTACAAATAAGCAAACAATTAAAGTAGCATCAGCAGAAATAGAGTAAGTTGTAAGGGAGAGTTCAATACAAAAGTAGTTTAATTGATTTTTTTTCATTTTGGAAATGGCGTAGCTAAGGTTATAAGTCCTCGCTAGCTGACTTTCTAGGAGAAAGGTATGTTACCATCTTGAAAGTCTTCTTCAAAGTATTTGTCTATCTTTCATACATTGATTAAGAAATAATTTCAAAGGGCCTTTGAAAGAATATGTTAATTAGTGAAATACCTTTGAAATAAGATAAGACAAGTAATCTTAGAGAGCAAAAGACAATACGGTTATTTCTTTAAAAATAGAGATTATATTCGTATCTATAAGATTCAATTCAGGTATTGCATTTTTTCAGAAACTCAGTTAAATCCTAATGATTATAGAAGGCAATACTACTTATAAAATGCATCTAAAAGATGCCAGCCAATGATTTTCTTGCTAAAATGAGCGATCTAAAAAGTTAGGTTGATTTGCTTTCTTTTTCGTTAAGGTTAATGTTAGCAACCACTATACTTCTAAGCTTTGGCTTAGTTTCGGCTAAAATGAATTGTAAGAGACTAATTGAATTTAATTCCCCTACATTATTTTATATTTGCAGTTTCTTGGCTTGTGACGAGAAGCTAGTCAATTCACTCAAATGAAGAATTCTTATAACAAAAATAATCACAAAAACTTTCTTTTAATTTTCTTACTTATTTAATCAGGATCGTTTTAGAATATTTCATTAAATTTGCATTATAAGCCTATTAAATCATGTGAACTCGTAAAAATTTTACTTATGATTTAAGTGATCTTCCTTTATATTTTTCGCGCTTTGTAAAGAATATCAAGAAACGAAAGTTTATTTTTATTTTACAAGAACCTAGTGAAAGGTCTTGAAGTGAAGGTCTTATTTAAAGGCAAGGATATTCTATCGATGATTAAAACATTTAAGAAACTTATACCATCTTCAGGTTATAAGTTAAGTCAGCATTATTTTGAAAACTTGAGAGCTATTGAATATTTAATCTTTTATTAACGCACTCCCATAATTGACACTTTGCCAATTAGAGGCAAAGAGAGTGTATTTGCAGCATTAATCTTTTAATTAATTGTACCTTAATGTCGAAGCCAATGATTGAAGAATAAATCATTCCTTGTTTAAAGGCAGTATGTATAAGCCTTATTTCCTCGTATTTATATAAGAAAGAAATATACTTGCATCATTAACTATTTGAAAGCTAGTTATGGAAAGAAAGAGCCTTTGACTTCTGCACTACAAATAAGCAAACAATTAAAGTAGCATCAGCAGAAATAGAGTAAGTTGTAAGGAGAGTTCAATACAAAAGTAGTTTAATTGATTTTTTTTCATTTTGGAAATGGCGTAGCTAAGGTTATAAGTCCTCGCTAGCTGACTTTCTAGGAGATAAGGTATGTTACCATCTTGAAAGTCTTCTTCAAAGTATTTGTCTATCTTTCATACATTGATTGAGAAATAATTTCAAAGGGCCTTTGAAAGAATATGTTAATTAGTGAAATACCTTTGAAATAAGATAAGACAAGTAATCTTAGAGAGCAAAAGACAATACGGTTATTTTTTTTTAAAATAGAGATTATATTCGTATCTATAAGATTCAATTCAGGTATTGCATTTTTTCAGAAACTCAGTTAAATCCTAATGATTATAGAAGGCAATACTACTTATAAAATGCATCTAAAAGATGCCAGCCAATGATTTTCTTGCTAAAATGAGCGATCTAAAAGTTAGGTTGATTTGCTTTCTTTTTCGTTAAGGTTAATGTTAGCAACCACTATACTTCTAAGCTTTGGCTTAGTTTCGGCTAAAATGAATTGTAAGAGACTAATTGAATTTAATTCCCCTACATTATTTTATATTTGCAGTTTCTTGGCTTGTGACGAGAAGCTAGTCAATTCACTCAAATGAAGAATTCTTATAACAAAAATAATCACAAAAACTTTCTTTTAATTTTCTTACTTATTTAATCAGGATCGTTTTAGAATATTTCATTAAATTTGCATTATAAGCCTATTAAATCATGTGAACTCGTAAAAATTTTACTTATGATTAGTGATCTTCCTTTATATTTTTCGCGCTTTGTAAAGAATATCAAGAAACGAAAGTTTATTTTTATTTTACAAGAACCTAGTGAAAGGTCTTGAAGTGAAGGTCTTATTTAAAGGCAAGGATATTCTATCGATGATTAAAACATTTAAGAAACTTATACCATCTTTAAGTTATAAGTTAAGTCAGCATTATTTTGAAAACTTGAGAGCTATTGAATATTTAATCTTTTATTAACGCACTCCCATAATTGACACTTTGCCAATTAGAGGCAAAGAGAGTGTATTTGCAGCATTAATCTTTTAACTAATTGTACCTTGATGTCGAAGCCAATGGTTGAAGAATAAATCATTCCTTGTTTAAAGGCAGTATGTATAAGCCTTATTTCCTCGTATTTATATAAGAAAGAAATATACTTGCATCATTAACTATTTGAAAGCTAGTTATGGAAAGAAAGAGCCTTTGACTTCTGCACTACAAATAAGCAAACAATTAAAGTAGCATCAGCAGAAATAGAGTAAGTTGTAAGGGAGAGTTCAATACAAAAGTAGTTTAATTGATTTTTTTTCATTTTGGAAATGGCGTAGCTAAGGTTATAAGTCCTCGCTAGCTGACTTTCTAGGAGATAAGGTATGTTACCATCTTGAAAGTCTTCTTCAAAGTATTTGTCTATCTTTCATACATTGATTAAGAAATAATTTCAAAGGGCCTTTGAAAGAATATGTTAATTAGTGAAATACCTTTGAAATAAGATAAGACAAGTAATCTTAGAGAGCAAAAGACAATACGGTTATTTCTTTAAAAATAGAGATTATATTCGTATCTATAAGATTCAATTCAGGTATTGCATTTTTTCAGAAACTCAGTTAAATCCTAATGATTATAGAAGGCAATACTACTTATAAAATGCATCTAAAAGATGCCAGCCAATGATTTTCTTGCTAAAATGAGCGATCTAAAAGTTAGGTTGATTTGCTTTCTTTTTCGTTAAGGTTAATGTTAGCAACCACTATACTTCTAAGCTTTGGCTTAGTTTCGGCTAAAATGAATTGTAAGAGACTAATTGAATTTAATTCCCCTACATTATTTTATATTTGCAGTTTCTTGGCTTGTGACGAGAAGCTAGTCAATTCACTCAAATGAAGAATTCTTATAACAAAAATAATCACAAAAACTTTCTTTTAATTTTCTTACTTATTTAATCAGGATCGTTTTAG
>ARYC01018437.1:0-18068 GCA_000711775.1 Oxytricha trifallax
TTTAATCTCAAGATTTAATAGGAAAATTTCGAAGTAAAGAGGACCTTTATAGATATTTGGTATAGCAAGGTAAGTTCTTAAGAAAGATTAATAAATCAATTATAGTTGGATTGTTCTTGCCGACTTAGGAGGGAACTAATATCTCATTCTTAAAAGCCTTACTGAGTGAAGAGAAAAAACTTTTAAGTCTAATGAAATTAGGATGATAGAGATACCTAGCTACTGACATATCAGTGACAAACCTATATGACGATGCTATGAGTGATCCGGACGTAGCTCTCTACCTTCCATCAAAGCTACAGCTCTCTAATAAGATGCCAGAGAGAAACTTCTTCTTTGGTGTTCTTGCAACTCTGAAACCTGAGTACTTAAATGAAGTTATTTAAGAAGCTCACAAGAAACGATACAGCATCTCTCCTGAAGAAAAAGAGAAGCAAAGTATTAAAATAAGTGATACCGGGCTGTAGGAACTTCAAAAGCATCCTTTCATCTCAAGTAAGCTTAGTATTCTAACTTTATAGAAAAACCTGGTACTGCTATATACTTGATGAAAGAGCGCAACAAATTAAACAGAGAGAAAAAGTAAGTAAAACATGAATTGAGTAAGAGGCTCTTCAAAGATTTATAAAAGCCAGAAGAGATGAACATAGAAGCAAAAGCTGGCACTAAGAGAAGAAACATAAGCCCAAGCAAGCCTTAAGAGGAAGAAAAGAAAGAGAAGCCAATCCCTTTACGGGAAAATTTAATATGTGAACTTATTAATTCGCTTAAATATAAAACTTATTTATATACACAAATCTCCCTTCTCTTGCGCATACTTTAGCTTTCTCATCGCTGACTCTCTAGCAGCACTCTTAATAAAATCGACTGTATCTATCTTTAAATCATGCATCAGATGGTAAAGCAGCAATTTCTTATAATGACCTTTTAATAGGCCCCAATATAGTTCAATTCCATTGAACTAAGGGCTGTAGGGAACATTAAATACAGGTGTTATATTAAGCCTTTCATATTCCTTCCTTGAGTCTTTAGTTTTATGAACTGACAAGTTATCAACGAATAGAATAATCTCTTAGTCAACATACTTATCTCTGAGTTATTGCAAGAACTTAATATATTATTCAGTCTTTATAGAAAGAGGGTGAATAACATAAGTCTCGAGGCCACTATCTTCACTTATCCCACCAAGAATAGCATGAGTTTACACCTTAACCTTTCAATCATAAACTTCTATATTACTATACCTCTTGTACCAAGACCTTGATATAAAGGCATTAAACGTAAATACAGCCTCATCAGCGTGTATGAACTTAATATCATTAGTAATAGCCCTCTGCATTTAATAGAATATATAATTTAAATTATCCTTATAAAATAGAACATTAAAGTCAATCACTCTCTTAATGCGATTGACTGTCTTGTAGATATTCCATTCTTTTTATATATGTTTGCTAAAGATTAAGCAGAGATGTGAAGCTCAAGAAATTGGCGATGAAACATCACAGCTCTCTAAGCCAGAGAGAAGTGAGCCCAGTATTCAAGAGTCTTATCATTAATTAGATAATCGATATGATGCTGCTAAAATTTTAAGGCTCTTAGGCTTAGAATTAAGATACTATCTCTTTAAATTCAATGCTAATAGACAGTGAGACCTCACAGTTCTGGAGATTTATGGAGTAGCCTTGCTATAGACGTATAATTCAGAACAGGCTTGAGTTAATCACTATATTCATCACATCCATATCGCAACTTAAACAATAAACCAATATACTCACTGTCATAAACAGACCCCAAACCTCGCATATACTCACTTAAAATACTAATATTTAAACATTAAACCCCTACATAACCTATTAAAACCCTAATAAAGTATGCACTAATAGTCTACTTTTATCAATCAAAAACTCAATCAAACTACTGAAAGGGTTTTGGGGTTTTGAATGTCATTAAAAATTCATGAAGGATCAGATGTCAAAACTTAAAACTTAGAGAACAGTAAAAAAGTTGCTAATAATCTCAGTAAGAATAAAAAATCTTAATTCTATGAAATTTTTGTAAATAAAAATTCTTTAAAAATAATTTTTTAGTAAATCTCATAAACGCCCTAAAAGGAAAATTTCAGAGAAGATTTTAGCTGCTCCATAATTTCAAGGTTACATTTTTGAAGGAACAATTAAAATGTGGAGATAAAATTTTAAATCATTAATGAGGTAGAAGCATTATGGGTTTAAATTTCTTGAATGATTTACGGGAGAGTGGAAAAAGAATTGAAAAATAAGTAATCACAAAATATTTAGAGACAACTAAACAAAAAATGATGGAATAGGGGACAATATTAAAATATAAGTAGATTAGTGTAGGGGTTTTGGGGTTTATCAAAAAAGTATAGATTAAACATGAAAAATCTCAATAAGTAAATTATTGCTGCTTAATAGCGAAATGCAAATAAAATTTAAGATTAATATATGATTCAGAAGATTTCATTTGTCATTAATTATCCAAAGAGACATCTTAATTATTGCTATATAAATAACTTAATATTTTTACAATGTTAATACTATGAAATAAAGTAACATTTACATTTTTGATTTGTTTTACTATTTTCTTTAGATTATTATTAATATAATTTTAAATTATCAATAAAATTATTTCTAATTAAGAAATTGCATTTTTCATTATAACAAACTATCATAAACTATCAAAACAGTCCCATTAAACTCATTATTAAAGATAATAAAACCTCGTTAGTCAATTAAGAATGAAGATTTGAGATTAAGAATTATAAAATTAAGATTAAATTTTTATTGGCAAAAATTTTTTAAAGTTTTGGCTAATTATTAAAACTACTGTCTCGAATAATTGTTTCTATAAAATAAATCAATCAGGGTGCGTAAATTTGTTTTTAGCCTAATTATATTTACGCCAAATAATAATTTAATTTTGATTATATAATTCTTAAACCCCAATCTTTATTCTTAATTGACTAATGGGGTTTTAATTCCTCTGTTTGTCTAAATTTGTCAAACAATTGCCATATATCTTATATTTAATAATATTATGATGAAATAATGAATTTCTCAGCAGAAGTATATCAATATACCATGAATAACATATCCTATAAATACCATAAAAGCTTTTTTGTAAATTGTGAAACTTGTTTTGAATAAAATGACATTCATTAACATTCAATAAATATATATATATATATAACTTAATATGAGAATGAATAATTTATAATTTTTAATGCAAATTAACTACAAAAACCCTCCTGAGTTTAATAACAGCTCGCTACAATCAATAATCGAGAGGGGATAAAAATTAGTTTAGTAAAGTATGCAAAAATTGAAGGCTTCATTAGCTGAAAGCTAGAATAAATCCCTAATAAATCTTTAAGACAACATTAAATAATCAAATAGCCTTATGATATAACATTTATTTATTCCACCATTTATTTAATATTTTCTATTTAGAAATTACTATTTTTTATTATGTTATAGGGTAGCAGATTCAAAAACAGTCAAAAAGATAAATATTTGATTATGCGTATAACTAAAACAACGAATACCTAAATATAGAACTTGACAATAAATATTTTCAGACAGTTTACTAATAAAGTAATTAAAATGTTGAGTAAAAATTGTAGTAGCAGGAAATAAATAGCTGATTCGTTGTACAACATTTTTTGTGCTTAATGGGGAAGTTTGAGTAAAAGTCTTTAAAGTATTGTTATAAAGTCTTTAAATTATTGTTATAAGATTAAAACCCTATGCTCCTGGCTACATCGAGTTTTAATATATTTATAAATAAAAAGTTATAAAATTGTTTGATTACCCTTATAAGTTAACTTTAATTATTTACGGGGGGTAAATCAGAATTAATTTACAATAATATAATTTTTGAATTGAGAAGATCATCTCATTACAATGAAAACAGCTATTATTAGAAAGAGTAAATTTTGTAGCAAAATTGTTATGGAAGATAAACACAATAGAATCTATTTAAATACTTAATGAAAAATGCAAACATTCAGCAACTGCCAACGATTACCAGAAATCATAAATTTACGAGGATTAGCTTAATTAGTTTTAGCCCTTTACTAGTGCTTAGAAAGTAGTCAATAGGTATAAATTTCATTATTATGACTATGGTTTATTTCAAAAACACAATTTTACCAACATGTACTTATATTGCCTATAAATATCGAAAAAAAATTAGGGTCTTAAGAAATTAATTGAATTTATGATTTATTAACACAATCATTAGCACTATAGGACTTTAAGCAATAGTTTTGATGCTATCACAACTACCAATCACAATTTTATTTAATTGATCAATAAAATATTGATTGCATAATTTTAATTAAAATTAAGCCATTGTTAAAATCACTGATAAATGAGAAGTTAAAGCCAAAATTTCAAGAATTTTAACTATCATCACGCCTCTCTAACTATTAAAATCGCTTAGTAATAATAAGATCTACCAGAGAATATCTAATCTTTCAATACTAATTAATAACAAAATGAAATTAGAAAGGTTTCTTAAATTTATACTTATATTTATGAAGTGTTTTGAGATTTTTATTATTCTTACATAATAAATATGAATATATATTTATATGAACACATTAATTAAATGGAGCAATATCTTTCCCAAAAGTGAGATAAATCGACTAAATGCTAAATACAATAAATAAAATTTTTTATGAATAATTCATAAATAAATTCTTCATCGTTTTACAGCAAATTCAAAACCCCAAAAACCTTTCAGTAGTTTGATTGAGTTTTTGATTGATAAAAGTAGACTATTAGTGCATACATTATTAGGGTTTAATAGGGTTTATGTAGGGGTTTAATGTTTAAATATTAGTAATTTAAGTGAGTATATGCGAGGTTTGGTGTCTGTTTATGACTGTGAGTATATAGATTTATTGTTTTAAGTGCTATGGATGCGATGAATATAGTGAATAACTCAAGCCTGTTCTGAATTATACGTCTATAGCAAAGCTGCTCCATAAATCACCTGCTACTGTGAGGTCTAACTGTCTATTAGCATTGAATTTAAAGAGATAGCAACTTAATTCTAAACCTAAAAGACCTTTAAAATTCTAATAGCATCATGTTGACTTTCTTATTAATGACAAGACTCTTAAATACTGGGCTCATTTCTCTTTAGCCTAAAGAGCAGTGATATTTCATCGCCAATTCTCTGAGTTTCACATTTCTGCTTAATTGATAGCTAATATTTATAAAAAGAATGGAATATCATACAAGAGAGTCAATCGCATAAAGAGAGTGATTGACTTTAATGTTCCATTTTATAAGACTAATTTAAATTATATATTCGATTAAATGCAGAGATCTTAAGAGCATAATATAATTTTCATACACGCTGATGAAGCTGTATTTACATTCAATACCTTTAATTCAAGGTCTTGGTACAAGAGGTATATGAATATAGAAGTTTATGACTAAAAGGTTAAGTGTAAACTCATGTTATTCTTGGTGGAATAAGTGAAGATAGTGGCCTCGAGACTTATGTTATTCACCCTCGTTCTATTAAGACTGAATAATATATTAAATTCTTGCAATATCTCAGAGATAAGTACACTGACTAAGAAATTATTCTATTCGTTGATAACTTGTCAGTTCATAATTTAAAGACTCAAGGAAGGAATATGAAAGGCTAAATATAACACCTGTATTTAATGTTCCTTACAGCCCTTAGTTCAATGGAATTGAATTGTATTGGGGGTTATTGAAAGGCCACTACAAGAAGCTTCTACTCTATCATTTGATGCACGATTTAAAGATAGATACAGTAGATTTTATTAAGAGTGCTGCTAAAAGAGTCAGTGATGAGAAAGCTAAAGTATGCGCAAGAGAAGGGAGATTTTTTGTATATAATTAAGTTTTAGATTTAAACGAATGAATAAGTTCACATATTAAATTTACTCGTAAAGGAATTTGGCTTCTCTTTCTTTTCTTCCTCTTAAGGCTTGCTTGGGCCCATGTTTCTTCTCTTAGTGCCAGCCCCTTGCATCTATGTTCATCTCGTCAGGCTTTTAGAAAACTTTGAAGAGTCTCTTACTCAATTCATGTTTGACTATACTTACTTGAGATGAAAGGATGCTTTTGAAGTTCTTTAAGGCAGGTGTCACTTATTTTAATACATTGCTTCTCGTTTTCTTCAGGATAAATGCTGTAGCGTTTCTTGTGACCTTCTTAAATTACTTCATTTAAGTACTCAGGTTTCAGAGTTGCAAGAACACCAAAGAAGAAGTTTCTCTCTGGCAATTTATTAGAGAGGGTTTGATTGAAGGTAGAGAGCAACATCTGGATCACTCATAGCATCATCGTAAAAATTTGTTACTGATATTTCAGGGTAGTTAGGAATCTCAATCATCCTAATTTCATTATACTTAAATGATTTTTTCTCTTCACTCAGTAAGGCTTTTAAGAATGAGATTTTAGTTCCTTCCTGGGTTGGCAAGAACAATCCAACTATGGTTAATCTATTAGTATTAGTTAAAAGTTTACCTTGCTAAACCAAGTAACCTTTAGAGGTCTTCTTTACTTCGAAATTTTCCTATTAAATCTTGGGATTAAATTCTCTTAATTGCATCATTCATAGACTCCATCTTGCTTCCTCTTTCTAGAAATGTTAATGAAATTTAAAATTATGGATATCCATTCTAAGTTTATTAAATCTTACTACTAAATAGGGAGGACCTACTGGAGGTCAACCTTGAAAAGATATACGGAGAAGCATTGAAAAACTTGGTCCAAATTTCACAGATTGATTTCCATTTTTATCAAACTTTCTCCATTAAATTGCTCTTAATAATGTTTAATTATTTTAGTAGGTCCTCCAAATTAAGTTCAAACTTTATTAGGAGTTAAATATTAAGGTTAAAACTTAATTAGGAGCATATTAAATTAAAAAATGTTTAATAACTATACCTCCAAATTAAGTTCAAACTTGATTTGGAGGACCTCCTAGAGAAACAAAACTTCATTAGGAGTATTTTAATTTACTAAAACGTATAAAATTCTCATAAAATATGTCAACTTACAGTCTTCTATGGTTATTTAATTTTCTTAACTCTCAGCCGAGAATCTACTAAAGTGTCTTATACTCTACTATATAAGTTTATCTAGGTAGATTTTATCATTATTTTAATAAAATATATCAGAAAACTAAAATGAGCGCTAACCTTTTGAGAAGAGCGGCATTACTTGGGTAAACTCAATAGAAATTATCATTCCAGCAACCAAGAAAAGTAGAGACCAAAGACGCTTGTACTCAGTGGGAGCCTATTTATGACAACTATGACCAGTCTAGCTTTGAGATTTAAATATAAGTTAAGTAGGAGGTTATCATAGAAGCTGTGTAAATTGAGGAGGAGGTTCAACAACCCCCCATAGAGCATTAATAAATACCAGCCAAAGTTGACTATTAATGCAAAGAATGCAATAAAGTTTTCCCTTCAAGTCAATTTATAAGAGACACCTTGAGAGATATACACAACGATATGCCAAGGTTATATCTCAAGCATTAAAAGAAAGATGGGAAGTATGTCTGTGAGATCTGTGAGAAGCCATACTCTCATACTATAGACCTCAAAATGCACTTAAAGAAAAAGCACGATTAAAATTTTGTCTTTATTCATGAACCTACAGGGAATAGATTCCTCTGAAAGAGAAGATCAAGAAACCCAGTGGAGTCTCTTAGAGTTGAAGTCTAGAAGTAAGTTAAAATGAAGAAAGCAGTCAAGAATTTTCCAGTCTCTGAGATCAATAAAAATCATGGTTAAAACAGAGGCAATAAAGATTCCCATTTTAAAAATTATTGACTTAGATTCTTGCCTAGAAAGCTGCATCACTCTTGAAGATAAAATAGAGAAGAGAGTCGTTACTCATGACTAATATGCTTACAAGATATATCCATTCAATTACTTTCTTGCTGATGACAAGTTCTAAATGGAATTTGCTAATGAGTATTATGCTCTTTAAAAGGCTCAGTTCAATGAGTGCAGGCATATCATCTAGCTTGATGCTATTTTACTTGGTAAAGATCATGTAGCCTTCAGGATTCCTTTACTAGAAATGACTTACAGAGAATTCTTATCTGACAATAGATGTCAGAGATAAATTAGCTAGATAGTATAGAAGATAGTTGAGGGGATTGAAGAGCTTCACAAGCTAGGTTATGTACATAGAGACTTAAAGCCAGAGAGCATCATGATGAACTTTTAGCCTCTTAGAGTTTATATTATTGACTTCAACAGAGCTCAAAGAGTGCAAGCCTCTGCATAAGTAAATGTATACGGCACTCCTGGGTATTTCCCAGAGAGAGAGGATTGGAGTGATGGAGACACTTAATGGGATATCTGGGCGCTAGTAGTAATAATAATAGAGAGCGACATGCCAAGAAACGATTATTTTAGCTGCAGGGTGAGAGAGATTCTAAGCAAAGAATCAAACAATATCTCGATAAAAATAAAATAAATGGAGGTCTCAGAGAACTTGCATACTCAACTATTATCAAGCCAAGCTAAGAGAATTAACAAACAATAGAAACAATCAAACATCAACTTAGAAAGATAAAATTCAGAGAACTGCCACATGACTCTAAGCTTATATTTGAGTGAAATATTTTAAAAAATCGCTTGCTATACTCACTTAAATTACTAATATTTAAAAATTAAACCCCTACATAAACCCTAATAAAACCCTAATAAAGTATGCACTAATAGTCTACTTTTATCAATCAAAAACTCAATCAAACTACTGAAAGGGTTTTGGGGTGTTGATTGAAGAATATTAGCTCCAACCTATGTAATTTTGAGGTTACTCCATAACCCAGGAGTCAATCTAATATCTTCATGGAGCCCTGGTTGCTAAATTAAATTATTTAAAATTTTAATATTTTTATATATTTAAGAGAATTTGTTGTAAATAAAACCAACAATTTAATATTCTTGGTATTTTTTAGTAAAATAAATTAAATATTGCCCTCATAAAATTTGAAATTTTGATTAAGAAACAGCAGGAATTTTACATATAACAAAACAAAGCAATTTAATTAAGAATATAGGCAAAAAAATAAATTGCAAAATTTCAGCTACCTTGATGTCGCTTTAATTGAAGAAGATTTAAAAAAGCAAACCAATAAGTTTGTCACAGCTCTGGATTGAAAAATATTGACTCTAATATCCGAACAAGTAATATCAGTTTTTTAATATCAATTTCATTATAAAATTCATTGAATAGTTAAAAGTCTAAACATTCAAAATTTAAATTTTTATTTGGAAAGTATTCAAATATTTTTAGCAATATTTCTCTTTAGAATAATGAGAAATATTAAGTATCTTAATTAAGGGTACGTGAATCCATGCAAAGTATGATAAAAATTATAGTATAAAAGAATATAATAGAAAGTAAGAAAATAGCAAAAAAATAAGTCAGAAACTCATCAATTTAACTTTTGGATTTTTCTATAAACAATTTATAATTTAATAAAATTATAATTTTTAAACAAATTATCTTTGAATTCTTATCATTCCTCAAAGATCAATAATTCTCTATATAATTTCAAATAAAAAAATGTTAAAATTAAATAAACTTTTAAAAATTCAATTGAAGTTTAATATAAATTTATTCAATTAAATATTTATTATTATATAATAGTTGTTTACAAATGAAGTGACTTATAAAACACAAATAGTGATAGTCCTTTTGAAGAGAGTGCTTAATGAAATACTCAAATATTCTCTCGAAAATATCTTGAGAAATAATTATGACAAATTTATTACTATATCTCGCTTATAATCTGCTGCAAGCTAATCTGTTTATAAAAACCTTAGTGTAAGTTATATTTAAATATATACTATTTTTTTTATAAATATACTATTGTAGGAATACATTTGAAATTGGGAAATTATAATTAAATAAATCAAAATTAATTCAAATTAGTGGCAGTTAAAGTTGGCCAATTTAAACGATCTTGGCTCATTCGATAGAGAATTCAAAATTAGCTGGACTTTATAATTGGCGGCACTATTTAATCGCATCACTGGAGCGAGATAACTCCACTTTAATTAAACACATCTAAATTCATAAATTAAACCCTCACATTAAACTCAAGTTATCTCGCTCCAGGGATGCAATAAAATAGTACCGCCAATAATAAAGTCCAGCTAATTTTCAATTCTCTATCGAATGAGCCCAAGATCGTTTAAATTGGCCAACTTTAACTGCCACTAATTTGAATTAATTTTGATTTATTTAATTATAATTTCCCAATTTCAAATGTATTCCTACAATATCATTAATAAAAATTTATTTAATTTATACAATTATACCTTATTTATTATATAAATAGTGTAAATAAAAATCATTTATAATAATTAAGTAGTTATTCATAAAAGAAGATGAACATATTTAAATCATTTGTAAACTCTAATATTATAATTATTGTAAAAGTTTTATTTAAGAAACAAAACCAAAAATTTAAGAATTAGCTTAATCAATGAAAATAATGCAAAGAACAATTATGACGGTGAGCATGAGCAAATATCACGCTTAGATTTATAATTTAAATCGATATTTAATGGGATGGATTCCTATTCATTTTAAAAATATATATTGAGATCATATTACCTCATTTTACCACCAAGTAAAATATTAATTATAAATCATCTGTTTACTTATTGATTCTATATTAAAAAGCGTTTTTTTTATAAATTAATTTTAAACTATAACTCATTTTATACTTTTAATTAACTATAAATTAAAAAAAAATTTAATTAAGATATATGAGATGCTAATATAATCCCAATATTAGATATGAATATTAATTTGTAATTGTAATTTATTTTTACTATTTTTTTTTACTATCAAAATATGGGTATGTAACCTAAATAATATGAATTTTAAACATCAGTGTCTCTTAATTCTTATTGATATTATTGATAATATTTATGTCATTAAAATCCTACTTCATCAACAACATCAACTAAAACTTAAACCCCAAAAATTCTTAAGAATACTAACAGAAAATCCTAACTGCCACTTTTTTCGCAAACCTAAAGTTAAAGTTAGAGATTAAAATTCTCAAAAAAATATTCTGTGTTACAATAATTAATAGTATCATAAATCGATCTAGATAAAACCCCATTGATAAAATCTTTGCAAAAATAAGTAGTTAATATAAATTTACAGAAATATAGAAAAGCATAAGATTATTATAAATTCACTAATCATTATTAATTAAAAACTAAAAATAAATAATTCAATAATTTAACAGTTTCTAGTTTTGCTTGCGCGGATCTCTCCGATTTAAATTCTAAGTTTATAGTAATTCGCTTTTATTATTTTTGTCGTTTTATGTATTATTTTCATATTTCAAGATTATGCTTTCTGCTTGTTGAAAAGGGAATTATCTTTAGTATTTTTAGAAATTCCACTGTTTTTAAAAGGAATTCTTAAATATATTTCCTCTTAGATTTTTTTAAGATTTTCTAAATTGCTATTTTGAATTTCCGCGAATACAATTAAAAATTTTTGAATTATCTCTGAAATTTAATTTTAACATATATAAAGAGATATATGCTATTCAAACGCTAATTATATAGTAGGTATTAAATAATAATAGCTACAGTTTTATAATTTTTTAACATGGGTTCAAACCCTTTAAACCCCAAATTTTTTAAAAATATTAAAATAATTATGTTTTGATTGACTTATCCTAATTTATTCTTAATTTATAAAAAATTTAACAATCACACTATTCACTTATATTTTATACTTTTATATTAAAATGAATTATAAAATTATTTAATAATTGAACAAACAAAAGGAATGCTATGCATAGGATAAAATGATATAATTACTTTGATATAAATTTAAATCTTATATCTTGCAATTTAGAAGTATAACAAATATATAACTTTGATGATTTATTTCGTTTTTTATACAGTACTTTTTTCCCCATCTAATTGAGTATTTTAATTAATACAGTTGCATATATTAATAAAATACATAAAATTAGGTAATTTGAGAAATTTATACATTCAAGTTAATTATATATTAATTACAACTGCCACTTATTACCTTTAGTATAGATAGTAATAATAGATATATATTATAAAAACTCGGGTTTGAGTGATTTATTTTTTAAATATAAATTAAGCGCTTAAATAACATTTTTTTGGGTTTTTCTTTTTTCTATTCAATCCTCATACTCTAAATGGGAGAAATTAAGAGAGAGGTGAGCTTTGCCTCTATTTTCCCTCCAATTTTCCACATCTAGAGATGCTGTCTTATATATGTGTTTTTAAGCTTGATTTCGTTCAAGCGAGAAGAATACTCAGAATTTCTTACTTCAAATCATCGGTGATCATAATACTTTCGCTTTGTGATAATCTCCCAAAAGGTGAATTCATTAGGTCGGTAATTGACGGTCGTTGGTGAGCCTAAATGTTAAGACTGGACCAAATAACGTGCAACCCATCTAATGGAATTCCTTACTGAGAGGTGTTTTATCAAGTAAAGAATTATTAGAACCTTCCATGACAGACGTATCTGTAGAAAGAGCCACTTTGATCAGCGGAGGCAAAAGGAACATTTTAGAACCTACCATTGATCATCGTCGATGTGCTGATCTCTCCACTTTCATCATCGTCCTCTTTCTTTTGAGGAGGCTCTTTGGAATGGGTTTCAGTTGGGTTAGCTATGGCATAGCTATTTCGTCGAAGGATGAGATTTCGTCTTCCTGTTGAAAGAGTGGGGGGTTTACTAAGATGGGATTTGGTTGTCTTAGTTGTAAGATGTGATGAGATTTTGAGATTACATTTCTAAATATATTTCTAATAATCTTTAATTGTAAATCCCTTTAATATGAATAAAGCAAGTTTGTGACAGTTGTAATTAATATATAATTAACTTGAATGTATAAATTTCTCAAATTACCTAATTTTATGTATTTTATTAATATTAATATAGCTATTTATAGTAATGTTTCTATTACTTTTCAAGATCTATAATTAGAAATCAATTAAAACACAAAGAAAATAAATAATGCATTTTTCACTGGTTATTGACCATAATAGTACACTCTAAAAATTTCTAATTTTATTTCTTTATACTTTAATTTAATAAAAAATATAAAATAAAATTAAATATACCACAAGTTAAAGTTTAAAGATTTTTATAGTTTATAATGTCAATCAACTAATAATTATATTTTATCTGTAAATTTTCATAATTTTGATAATTAGAAAATTAAAATATATAAACTTAATCTTATTCTATCTCTAAAATAATTCAAATGAAATCTGCTAATTATGTTAATAAAATATTATAATAGCTAGCTTTAAGGGAATAGGATTGATTTTAGTTTGATTATACATTTATTTGTGCTTTTTTAAAAGTTGCAGGTACGAAATAACTATCAGAGAGATTGCTGCCAGCTAAGCAAGGCACTAAATCGAAATCTATAAACCCCATTGAATTTAATTATCTGAAAACTTAAGATGTTACCGATATAGTGTGATTATTTATTTACTTTAACAAATTTTAATTAAAATGCTTTATTTGCTTAACATTTATGAATTTTTATCACAATGGAGTTTTGGGGTTTACTAGCAGTGATTCCTTAGCCTGCTACTCGCAAACCTTTACTAAGCGTACTAATACTCAATGATTGATGCAACTGTCTTCTTTTTTAATTGGATTTTCAGTTCCCCATTTTATAATAATAGTAAAGAACTTTAATTATAAAATAAATCACTGTGAAAATGTTTTCATTGGATTGATTCTATAACTGATATCATAACGGTTTCTCGCATGATTTTAGATCTGTCAACGTAAGTGAAAATGCGCTCATTTAGTGGAGACATTGCGAGTACTTAATCTCTTTAAGTTTCAAATCCATTCAATTTTAATTACAAGTAATAAAGATACCCAATAAAATATATCTAGATACAATTTTTGTAAAATTAAAGGAAATTAATATGCAATGCTATAAATCAAATATGATTATATATGGGCATTTGTTTTTGAAATGCATTTGTTATGATTCTAAAAAAATCACTTATTTTTACTAAATTTAGCTTTCATTTTGGCGTGTTTTCTTTCTTATCTTATGGCAAAGTTCAACTGCTTATATTCATCATCAAAGTATATTGAAAATCTAGTGGTGAAAAATATCATTAATTTTCCTTTCAAACACTTAAGAAATTGGGAATCTCATTTAATTAAATATAAATTATTGAAAATTAATGATGAATAGAGAAAATATATCAGGGTGAGTTCTAAATTTTGCAAATAACATTTTAGAACAATGTTAATAATTATCTTAAGTTAGAGTCCATTTTTCTTTGAAGTTTAGAGGAAAAACATAAGATTATTTTCGCGTTACTTACCAAAATCGAGCTTCTCTTGAATCTCTATCGCTTTCTGCTTCTATTTATTGTTTTCATTGACATTTTCCTGCAATCAATTAAGATTCATGAATTTTTAAGAGTGAAAATCTAATACTTTTCAATATTATGTACTTATGATGCCTATTAATTTTTAAGCAAAAATTAAATAAGCAAAAAGAACTTGATGATCTTCGGAATCTATGAAATTATAGGGTGGAGGTAGTCATATTACACACCCCTTGATGTTGTTTTCTCACGTAAAGTTGTTTTCCTCATGCTCTACTTGAACAGTTCTTTGTTTAATTTTAATTTTATGTTTTTATTAAAATATATTTTAATTGAATAACAATCGAGCTTTTTTTCATGTTATAATGTATCAATTATTTTGGAGAAATTTCAATTTTAATTTATATTAATATGGGAAAATAAAATACTTAAAATCATTTAAATAATACTTCCTCATGTCATTGTCCAAGTCAATTTCCAATCTCTTAATTTAGTCATCTTTCTCATCAATCGAGGCAATTATTGCTTAAATTTTAGAATTACATTCTTATTCGATACTCTCCATGTCTTTCAGATCAACTTACAGTTATGCGCATTTTTATTGTAAATCTGAGTTTGAGTTACTACCACTACTCAATAATTAATATATAATAATTTATGTTCAATAATTTAGCATGAAATAATTTGAAATTTTTTCATAGAATTCCTATATTAATACAAAATTAAATAAATTACTGTCAGTTATATCGCTTTTAGTTTATTGTTACAACATCTATTAAAGTTGTAACTGTTGTTTAAATTAAGCATTTGCAATACTTTTAACAGTAATTTCTATTTTACGCTGACTTTGAAGTTTCAAAAATCTAAGTGCTAATATTCTGCTATTAATATTCTATTAATTGATATCAGTATTATTTTCAATTAAACTTTCATATATGCCAGATATTTTAATTTTCATATATTTCTCTATTTCTTAAATTATAAATGATACTATCTAATGTTACTCCTATATTTATTTATTTTATATATTAATATATATTTATATAATCAATCTATAATAATTATTATTATATAAATGTGGCTTAAGGGATAGGTTGGCACTTAATTTGTCTTTTCAGCATTGAATCTTTTCCCTAGTCTCTCGTCTCTTTTCTGATTCTCAACTGGCCTTCATCATCATAAACATCCACATTAAACTGCCTCAATTACTGAGTCTTGCTTCTTGAAGTGCTTCGATGGTGATAATTGGATTTTATGATATAGTATATGATATACTTGGAATTTATTTTTATAAACGTCTAATATAGACTATTGTGAGCTAAAGGGAGGGGGCATTTTATAGACATTATACTTTATTTTAAGAATTTTGAATCAAACTGTCGAGTTCAGCAGCCCCACTCACCCCCTAGTCTATACTGCTTTATCTTAAAGTTCTATGTGCACTTAACCCATTAATCACTCCCATCCCTGAGGCAATGTTAATTGGTAAATTCCTTTGATATAATTTCTATTGATTTTATTGAATTACTCCGTTATGTTGCTACTACTAAACTTCTTGAAAATCAATGGATTAGATCTTACTGCTGCTAAGAGGCTGTCAATTTTTGATTGAATAAATTGGTAAACGAGACCTGTTAATTATTTTGGATTTTCCTATTAATTATTTCTGTTTAGATCTGCTGGTGATAGTTGCTTCCTTGTGATTACTCTTTAATATTATTGATATTTTTAAAATATAGATTGGATTAGTTGAATATTATGCTAATTTAATTATAATAATTAATATATCATAAAATCAAATTCAACTTAGTCTTAGGCTTATCTCAGTATATCTAGAGGGTCAAACATCATATCATTTAAAGGGTTTTTAAACTTTTTGCTATTTAAAAAGATTATTCAGGTTTTTGGTTGATTAACTTCTTTCAATAAAAATATTTTGATAATATGTGATTATTTAAAAATTAAATCGTTAAAAATTATATATTTGAAGTATTCTGTAAATTTATGTCAAACTAATTGTGCCAGTTATTATACAGGTGTTAAAGTATTGTTGATTATAAAAACAGCAATAGAATATATTATAACTTCTTTAATTTGTCAAAAATATTTATTAAAGACTCCATTATTATTACCAATAAAGCCCAACTTCACGCTAAAAAATATTAATTACTATTATTCATAGGTTTTTGCATTTGATTGTTTAATTGCTGTTAATTTTATTGCTTCGTTTGGTTATAATTTATAATATATAATAAGCAATTATTATAATTATTTTAAAGAAAATTATCACTTTAAGAGTAATTTTGAGGGTTATGGGAGTACTGGAGTTATTCTTGGGAGAAACTGGTTTTGCGCATGCTATTGCTGTCAAGTAGATAATATATTATTTAATAATAAATAAATAAAATTATTATTACTAAACTTGAAATGGATTTCTTTAATTCAGAAAATCTATTTAATTATATTGTTCAATAAATTATATTTTAAATTTTAGATAATTTTGGTAGAGTTTGCTTGAAAAATTGTTGATTATTATTGTGGAGAGTGAGAGTATTGTCTTCATTATTAAATTCGTTGTTTCTCTCACTTTTAGCGAATTAATGACTATTTTTATTATTTACACTGACGATTAAACTATTGTGTTGCTCTTTAAATGCTGGTTAAAAGATTATTATAATACATTTATTCTATAAAGTTATTAATAATGAATTTCATAATATATTAAATGGGTAGATATTATTTAAAGTTTTTTAACAAGAGCAATTCTAATTATAAACTTATTAGAATGTTTGGGTGGATTAATTGTAAGCTACTTTTTCTAAGAGCTTAAAAGCAGAGGTTCCACTTACCCACTGACTGCTATTGATTGAGTAGTCATTGTTTAATATTGCTTCTTTTAATTTCGCCTATTTTACTTTGATAACTTTTGTGCATGATTTAAACCATCGCTGCTGCATCAAAGAATTCTTTGAAATTATAAATTTCAATTTCTTATTTTAATAAAACAGTAAAGATTTATGTTTAGACAGTCATAAGTAATCTATTGGGGGGGGGCAACACCTGAACCAGTAAATTATTTTCATATTTCTACCCTCTTTAAAACTCTGTAGATACATGACTAAGGTCAATTAAGGGTCAATTAACATGAATTAAGCATGAAAAATGGGTATAGCCAGTTCCATCAGATCTAAAAGATCAAGTTTATACATAAAAATAATCATATAAATATGCACTTTTTTAAATTATTTTTTTTCCAAAAGAATTGTAATTATAATTTGAATTTTGAATTATCTAATTGTTATATATGTTAAATTCCAACGATTCATCCATATAAACTTAAAGATAGTTTTCTAGCTCATATCATAATATCTCTTTAAGTTTATATGGATGAATCGTTGGAATTTAACATATATAACAATTAGATAATTCAAAATTCAAATTATAATTACAATTCTTTTGGAAAAAAAATAATTTAAAAAAGTGCATATTTATATGATTATTTTTATGTATAAACTTGATCTTTTAGATCTGATGGAACTGGCTATACCCATTTTTCATGCTTAATTCATGTTAATTGACCTATAATTGACCTTAGTCATCTATCTACAGAGTTTTAAAGAGGGTAGAAATATGAAAA